>OX456528.1:10005523-10192752 GCA_949748255.1 Eustalomyia histrio
GTATGTATGTATGTATGTATGTATGTATGTATGTATGTATGTATGTATGTATGTATGTATGTATGTATGTATGTATGTATGTATGTATGTATGTATGTATGTATGTATGTATGTATGTATGTATGTATGTATGTATGTATGTATGTATGTATGTATGTATGTATGTATGTATGTATGTATGTATGTATGTATGTATGTATGTATGTATGTATGTATGTATGTATGTATGTATGTATGTATGTATGTATGTATGTATGTATGTATGTATGTATGTATGTATGTATGTATGTATGTATGTATGTATGTATGTATGTATGTATGTATGTATGTATGTATGTATGTATGTATGTATGTATGTATGTATGTATGTATGTATGTATGTATGTATGTATGTATGTATGTATGTATGTATGTATGTATGTATGTATGTATGTATGTATGTATGTATGTATGTATGTATGTATGTATGTATGTATGTATGTATGTATGTATGTATGTATGTATGTATGTATGTATGTATGTATGTATGTATGTATGTATGTATGTATGTATGTATGTATGTATGTATGTATGTATGTATGTATGTATGTATGTATGTATGTATGTATGTATGTATGTATGTATGTATGTATGTATGTATGTATGTATGTATGTATGTATGTATGTATGTATGTATGTATGTATGTATGTATGTATGTATGTATGTATGTATGTATGTATGTATGTATGTATGTATGTATGTATGTATGTATGTATGTATGTATGTATGTATGTATGTATGTATGTATGTATGTATGTATGTATGTATGTATGTATGTATGTATGTATGTATGTATGTATGTATGTATGTATGTATGTATGTATGTATGTATGTATGTATGTATGTATGTATGTATGTATGTATGTATGTATGTATGTATGTATGTATGTATGTATGTATGTATGTATGTATGTATGTATGTATGTATGTATGTATGTATGTATGTATGTATGTATGTATGTATGTATGTATGTATGTATGTATGTATGTATGTATGTATGTATGTATGTATGTATGTATGTATGTATGTATGTATGTATGTATGTATGTATGTATGTATGTATGTATGTATGTATGTATGTATGTATGTATGTATGTATGTATGTATGTATGTATGTATGTATGTATGTATGTATGTATGTATGTATGTATGTATGTATGTATGTATGTATGTATGTATGTATGTATGTATGTATGTATGTATGTATGTATGTATGTATGTATGTATGTATGTATGTATGTATGTATGTATGTATGTATGTATGTATGTATGTATGTATGTATGTATGTATGTATGTATGTATGTATGTATGTATGTATGTATGTATGTATGTATGTATGTATGTATGTATGTATGTATGTATGTATGTATGTATGTATGTATGTATGTATGTATGTATGTATGTATGTATGTATGTATGTATGTATGTATGTATGTATGTATGTATGTATGTATGTATGTATGTATGTATGTATGTATGTATGTATGTATGTATGTATGTATGTATGTATGTATGTATGTATGTATGTATGTATGTATGTATGTATGTATGTATGTATGTATGTATGTATGTATGTATGTATGTATGTATGTATGTATGTATGTATGTATGTATGTATGTATGTATGTATGTATGTATGTATGTATGTATGTATGTATGTATGTATGTATGTATGTATGTATGTATGTATGTATGTATGTATGTATGTATGTATGTATGTATGTATGTATGTATGTATGTATGTATGTATGTATGTATGTATGTATGTATGTATGTATGTATGTATGTATGTATGTATGTATGTATGTATGTATGTATGTATGTATGTATGTATGTATGTATGTATGTATGTATGTATGTATGTATGTATGTATGTATGTATGTATGTATGTATGTATGTATGTATGTATGTATGTATGTATGTATGTATGTATGTATGTATGTATGTATGTATGTATGTATGTATGTATGTATGTATGTATGTATGTATGTATGTATGTATGTATGTATGTATGTATGTATGTATGTATGTATGTATGTATGTATGTATGTATGTATGTATGTATGTATGTATGTATGTATGTATGTATGTATGTATGTATGTATGTATGTATGTATGTATGTATGTATGTATGTATGTATGTATGTATGTATGTATGTATGTATGTATGTATGTATGTATGTATGTATGTATGTATGTATGTATGTATGTATGTATGTATGTATGTATGTATGTATGTATGTATGTATGTATGTATGTATGTATGTATGTATGTATGTATGTATGTATGTATGTATGTATGTATGTATGTATGTATGTATGTATGTATGTATGTATGTATGTATGTATGTATGTATGTATGTATGTATGTATGTATGTATGTATGTATGTATGTATGTATGTATGTATGTATGTATGTATGTATGTATGTATGTATGTATGTATGTATGTATGTATGTATGTATGTATGTATGTATGTATGTATGTATGTATGTATGTATGTATGTATGTATGTATGTATGTATGTATGTATGTATGTATGTATGTATGTATGTATGTATGTATGTATGTATGTATGTATGTATGTATGTATGTATGTATGTATGTATGTATGTATGTATGTATGTATGTATGTATGTATGTATGTATGTATGTATGTATGTATGTATGTATGTATGTATGTATGTATGTATGTATGTATGTATGTATGTATGTATGTATGTATGTATGTATGTATGTATGTATGTATGTATGTATGTATGTATGTATGTATGTATGTATGTATGTATGTATGTATGTATGTATGTATGTATGTATGTATGTATGTATGTATGTATGTATGTATGTATGTATGTATGTATGTATGTATGTATGTATGTATGTATGTATGTATGTATGTATGTATGTATGTATGTATGTATGTATGTATGTATGTATGTATGTATGTATGTATGTATGTATGTATGTATGTATGTATGTATGTATGTATGTATGTATGTATGTATGTATGTATGTATGTATGTATGTATGTATGTATGTATGTATGTATGTATGTATGTATGTATGTATGTATGTATGTATGTATGTATGTATGTATGTATGTATGTATGTATGTATGTATGTATGTAGTATGTATGTCTGTCTGTCTGTCTGTCTGTCTGTCTGTCTGTCTGTCTGTCTGTCTGTTTGTCTGTTTGTCTGTCTGTCTGTCTGTCTGTCTGTCTGTCTGTCTGTCTGTCCGTCTGTTGAAATGGCGATCAAGACCCGAAGACGCCAGCGGGGGTGCCTATTATTGCCCATATTATTGAACATCCTCCCGAGCAGTTTGGTATTGAAAACGAGCAAAATCGGTCCAAAAGTTATGAGTGAAAATGTGAAGGTACCTCTAAATTTTCCATACAAATTGGTACAATTTTTCTGCATCTATTTTTTTTTTCTTTTAAGCTTTGTTGGTTTTTCGTTTCATTCCATAAAATGTATTTTTTCTTTTTGTAACCAAATACATTTATATATAAAGAAAGAGCAAAATACATAATAATAGAGGAAAATAGTATTTTTTTTATTGCATTTGTATAATTTTTGAGAATTGAGGGATTGTTTAATGTATATTTATATTAATTTTTTGTTTCATAAAAAAATAGACATGAGTAAAGTGCAATATTGTGCTCTTAAACATCTAAATGAATATTGATTTAAAAAATTAAGGTATAATATGCACATAACACATATATTTTTCATAGTTTTTGGCAAATATTCATTTATGTTACGAAAAAAATAGAAAATCAATAATACTTACTGCATATTGCAGCACAATATGGCTAATGGAGACTAGCTCAGCAGTAAAATATCCCTAATGGATAGAATGCACCTTCTGATGGGCCATCTATTGACAAATAGTTACAACTCATGTTCTTTCTTTAACAAATTTATTTCTTTGCTGTATTCTCTCCATTAGGCATATTGTCCTACAAACACACTTTAATTTTTTTAAGGAAGGACATTCGTTGCAACTATTTATCAATACGTACATTATCTCCATTTGGCATATTCTGCTGCAGAGCTAGTCCCATTTCGCCACTAACAAAATTGAGTATTTGCCAAGAACTATGCTTTAAAATGTGTTTTTTAACCCGCTAAAACAAGACATCAGCTGTTACTGTCTATTTAATTGCCATATAAGTTTCAGTGCTGCCAAGTAACAGTCATAAGTGCAGAGTTGTAGTACAACACTGCCTTATCCACTTTTTAACCCGTAATTGATCATGCATGATCAAAACAACCCAGAAACATCTAGAAATAGTGTATCTCTGTTTCTAAACTTAAGGAACTAGAACACAATAATACTCTACTCTTAGAAAGAATTAGAGAGCTAGAAAAAATATGTAAAACCTTTCAAATAGAAAATAAAAAGTTAAAAACGAAAATAAACACCAATAAAACTACTTAACAAGTTTTAAGCTCCCATGATTCAAGAGAAAAGGCCAACTAAAAAACGTAAAGCTATAAAATCATCTGAAATCGAAATTCAACAAAATACAAAACAACAAACTCCAAAACATAATAATAATGAAAATATAGAAAAAGAAAATATAATTCTGGTAAAGAATAGAGAATTATGGTGAATTCATAGGTATGCTAAAATAAATTTCAAATATTAGTCTATTAACTCAAACTTTAAGTGGAAATACGTTAAAAGTAAAGACCAGTAGCATAGAAGACTATAGAAAAATCACCAAAGAGCTTTCTAGTAAATGCATACCTTGGTATAGTTTCGAAAAAAAGCAAACAAGACCAATAAAAGTAATGATTAAAAATCTGCACCATAGTTGTGACACATCCGACATACTTTCAGATATTAAAGAACAATGATTAAAAGTAATATCCGTTACGCGTAAACTTAAATGGAAATCAAAAGATCCATTAGACATGTTTTTAGTCTCCTTTGAATCTACCGAAAACATAAATAAAATATACTCCATTAAGTCTATTTTGAATAGCATAATTAAAATAGAACCAGTTAAACAATCAAAGCTAATCCCTCTGTGCAAAAATTGCCAGGGCTACGAACACACCAGAAATTTCTGTAACAGACTCCCGCGTTGTGTAAAATGCGGAGGAGATCATAATACTGTGGAATGAAAGAAGCTACCAGAAGAAAATCCAAAATGCTGTAAATGTAATTTAGCACATCCTGCAAACTATCGTGGGTGTGAAGTAGCCAAACAACTGCAAAAGAAACGTTTCGAAATTTTAAAAAATAGAAAAGAAGAACAAGAACCAAAAACTGCAAGCATTCGCACGAAAACAGTATCATATGCAAATGTTGGGAAGATAAACGAAAACAATCAAATGAATCAGATTATGGATATGTTATCGATTCTTTCAAAACGCCTAGAAAACCTAGAAAATAAAATATATAACTTTACGAAGAATGCTATGGAATGCAAACGTGCTTTCAAATCACAAATATGAGTTAGAAGTAATTCTTAAATTAGAAAAAATCGACGTATGTCTTATTTCGGAGGCACATTTCACCACACAGTCCAGTCGTATATAAATTTTAAAAACTATAATATATACCACACCATACACCCGAATAATTGTGCAAGAGGTATATAAAAGTATATCAACAACAAATGGTTATTTATCCATATCTGCAGTTTATAGTCCTCCTACTGTCAAAGAATACGATTATAGAGCACTAATTAAGAAACATAAACAGAAATTCATAATGGGAGGCGACTTCAATGCGAAAAATACAATATGGGGCTCTCGTTTAACTACAACAAAAGGACGGGAGTTCATACGCGCAGTTAAAGATCTCGGATGTGATATTGTATCAACGGGAAAGCCGAAATACTGGCCTACAGACCCTAGGAAAGTTCCAGACAACTGACTTTTTCGTCACTTTTAAAGTATCAAAAAACTTTTTAACAATAGAAGATAAAATCGATCTAAGTTCTGACCATACTCCTATTATCCCACGCTGCACGAGAAAATCGTTAATATTAATAAAGTACCAATATTGTCAAACAAATACACAGATTGGAGATACTTTAGGCATATATTGAATAATACCAAAGAAAGTCCGAACATTACCAAAATTTGCTAACTAGAAGATTTAACCTTTAAGTTTACTCAAGATGCAGCATGGAAAAGTACGCCGCCAATAAAGGAAAAATAAATAGGATTTAATTTTTCAAAGGAAATTAAGATCTTAATAGAAACTAAACGTAAGCTTCGAAAGAAGTGGCAGCAGTCAAGATCACCTTTAGATAAGACAAATTTCAACAGAGCGGCTCAGCAACTAAAAAGAAAAATTTCTGAAATTAAAATAGAAACCTACAACAATATTGTTACGATTTTACCCTTTATAAAATCGTTGATTTATTTACCTTTTAAATAAGTCGAGTTCTTTCTATATTGCAAATAATAAACACTGTTTGAAATTATTTATAGCTCTGTTTATTTACAACAGTCACTAAAAATTACAGAAAAACACTTTAATAGCACACTTTATTTACACGATGCATATAGACTAAACGTTAGCCACACTTTAGTTCTTCACACTCAGCGTTTTACTTTATAAACTGAACTACTGCGTCACCGAGTACCAGTATTTATATGAGTAGTCAGGTATTCTAATTATTTCCAGTTTATTACGACACTAGATTTTTCCAGCTGTCAAAATTTGTGTGAAGAAATTTCTAGTCGTAGAAATTTTTTGTAACACTGCCGCCCACTTAAGCCTGTTCGTCCCGAACAGACATAGCTATTCCTTTTCCATAGTTGGCTAGTCGTTCTAGATGAACAACCTTCATTTTGGACCTTGGGCTCTGATCTTTCTGTGTTCTGTATGCCACATCATTCAACCTTTTAATTACTCTATAGGGGCCGTCCCAATGTGTTTGTAATTTGGGAGATAGTCCTTTTTTCCTTTGCGGGTTAAATAGCAGAACCAGCTGACCCTCATTAAACCCTTCAGAATTTGCTGCCCTATCGTACCTCGCTTTTATCTTATCGCTGATTATTTTAATTCGATTGCGAACAAACTCATTAAGCTCATTAAGGTCTTCTTGTTCCCGGGAAGCGTTGTCGTTGTCTTTATCTATAGCTGCGGGCTTAACACCAAATTCTAAATCGCCAGGTAATTTAAGTTCCGTTCCGAAAATAATTTTTGCAGGTGTCCGGGAGGTGGAATCGTGAACGGCCGATCTATGTGCCAGCAGAAATTTGGGGATGTGTTCGTCCCAGTCCTGCTGATGAGTACTGACCACTTTTCTTAAGTATTCCTCTAAAGTGCGATTGAATCTTTCGACCATACCATCAGATTGCGGATGCAGCGGGGTGGTTCTTGTTTTTCTTATTCCAAACAACTCACACATTTCCTTGAAGATAGCAGATTCAAAATTCCTTCCCTGGTTAGAGTGTAATTATAATGGAACACCGTAGCGGCACACCCAGTTGTTCACAAATGCGCTTATTACCGTTCTGGCTTCCTGGTTCGGTATAGCGTATACCTCAGGCCATTTACTAAAATAGTCGATCACTACAAGAACGTAACGGTTTCCGGAATCATTGACAGGGGAAGGGCCTGCTATATCCATTGCTATCCACTCAAATGTTTCACCTTCTCTAGGGTTTCCGTGACACCGAGATGACCACCACTGGGACCGTCATGGAACTCTTTTAATAGTTCGTCTATTTTGCTTGACGGCACCACAATTAGCTTTTTCTCAGTTTTGCCGTCCGCACTTTCCCATATACGGTATAAGCAGTGATAAATAACCCGTAAACTGTTCCACTGGGCCCAATACGCCTTCATTAGCGGACTTTCAGCTGATATTTGTTCTCGGGTAGGCCTCCTGTCCTCTGCTTTGGCTGACATAATTTTTGACAGTATGGGGTCATTCTGTTACGCCGCCGACCAGGCTTCACTTGACTCAATATGCGTTAGCCTTATATCAACAATGCACTCTTTTCCTTCAGCCCTCGAACATGCTTTATGCCTTTCCTGTGCTCGATGATGAAATCATAGCTTTGAAGTCGTTCAATCCAAAGAGCTAGCTGCCCTTCTGGTTGTTTAAATTGCAGCAGCCGCCTGAGTGCAGAATGCTCGGTTCTTAGTTGGAAGTGCTGACCATACAGATACTTGTGGTAGTGCTTTACACATGCTACCGCCGCCAAGAGTTCCCGTCGCGTTACGCAGTAGTTCCTTACAGGCTTCGAAAGTACTCGACTGTAATAGACTATGACTTTTTCGGTTCCATTGATCACCTGCGAAAGCACACCTCCTATTCCGTATCCGCTTGCATCGCTTTCCAGCACAAATTTCTCCCCGGCCACAGGATAACCAAGAATCGGTGCCGTACATAATAACTCCTTGAGCCTCAGGAATGCTTGTTCTTGGGCTTCACCCAAATGAAATGGTCGCGCCTTCTTAGCTCATGTAGACTCACAGCAACACTGGCAAAATTTGGTACAAATCGTCGGTAGTATTTGCAGAAACCTAGAAAGCTGCGCAACTCGTGCAGATTTTTTGGGCGAGACCAATTTTTTACAGCCCGAATCTTATCTTCATCGGTTGATATACCCTCGCAGTTACTCGGTGCCCCAAATACTTGACTTCCCTCTGAAACAGTGTACATTTCGTTGCGCTAAGCTTGAGTCCAGCCGCAGATATTTACCTTAAGACTTCTGCTAAGTTCTTCAGGTGTTCATCGAAAGTTTTTCCCATGACAATTATGTCATTAAGGTACACTAGGCAAGTTTTCCAGTGTAGTCCTTTCAGACATTTTCCATTAACCGCTCGGATGTTGCTGGAGCATTGCAGAGTCCAAAGGGCATCAAATTAAAGTGCCATAATCCGTCACCTGTGCTAAAGGCAGTTTTCTCCTTGTCTTGGTCACAAATTTCTACTTGCCAATAACCACTTTGCAAGTCCAATGTGGAGAACCATTTGGTTCCTGCTAGCGTGTCTAGAGTTTCGTCAATTCTCGGTAGTGGATAGCTGTCCTTCTTGGTGATATCGTTTTGTTTTCTTTAATCAACACTGCTTAATTGGCCTCGCTTCACCAGTATTTATTCGATGTTTTACAATCGCCGTTCTTCCTTGACTTTGCTTTCTCATGGCGAAGACAGAGCCGTATTTCCTGATTAATTGTTAGGCTTTGTTTCTATCAGGCGGGGCCAATTCTTTTACCCATTTTTCTACATATTCTGCCAGAATCTTTCGATCTTCAACGGAACGTTCCAAGTTCTTTTCGCAACTGATTATTGCTTCTGGCGCAGTACATTTGGCTATTTCAGAGTTCGCTCGGACAACTTTTTCAGAATTCAGGTTCAGTACTCTTACAGGAACTTTTTTGTCTTTGCTGGTTTTTACGAGGGCTTTCGCTGTTATAAGGTCACTTTTTATTTCTGATGGTTCTACCACCCACAAGCTGCCGCACAGTGCTTTGTCCCATAGGCAAAAATCAAAAATTAAGCATGGGCTCAAATTGTTCTTAAAAGTACATTTTTTGAAAGACAAGAAGTTAACTGAAATAAATATGCAAAAAAAAATTTAGTCTGATTGCTTTCGCCGTCAGTAGAGCGCACCAAAGTTTGAAAATATTAAGCAAAAATTACAGAACAAAAAATATTGTTTTCAGTTGTTTCACGAAAATAATTCTCAAAAATATATTTTTTTAAATACTGATTTAAAGTTTTATTTTTTGAATACTTAGATATATTTGTAGTAAACCTTTAATACACTATTTAATATATATTTGAAAACAAATATTTTTTACAACTCCAAAAAATAGGTTTTTTTTTGGTGAAAATTCGAAAATTTTTACCGCATTTGTTTGAAAAAATGTATTATCTTTGATGGAGTATAAAAAAAAAATATATAAAATTAAATAATTTTTTATTTCGGTTTTTGTAAGTCTATAATATTATCTAACATATTATTAAAAAAAAAGTGCCGGTTTTTCAAAAAAAATCAAAATATTGGCTTTTGTAAAAATGGCTTAATTTGTGATTTTTACCGCATTTTTTTGACTTATATGATTGAATATTGACCAATTTTCAGCAAATTGGATATATGTACAAATATCAGTAAAAAGAATTAGTCACAATCATCATGTACCAAATTTCATTCGAATCGGATGAAAATTTTGAATAGTCTATTTACAAACTATTCTTTGAATTAGAAGAACATACTAGGAATATGGAAAAATTTATTATCTTTGATTGCGTATAAAAAAAAATTATATAATATTAAATAATTTTTTATTTCGGTTTTTGTAAGTCTATAATATTAACTAACATATTATTAAAAAAAAAGTGCCGGTTTTTCACAAAAAATCAAAATATTGGCTTTTGTAAAAATGGCTAAATTTGTGATTTTTACCGCATTTGTTTGAAAAAATGTATTATCTTTGATTGAGTATAAAAAAAAATTATATAAAATTAAATAATTTTTTATTTCGGTTTTTGTAAGTCTATAATATTAACTAACATATTATTAAAAAAAAAGTGTCGGTTTTTCACAAAAAATCAAAATATTGGCTTTTGTAAAAATGGCTAAATTTGTGATTTTTACCGCATTTGTTTGAAAAAATGTATTATCTTGGATTGAGTATAAAAAAAATTATATAAAATTAAATAATTTTTTATTTCGGTTTTTGTAAGTCTATAATATTAACTAACATATTATTAAAAAAAGTGATGGTTTTTCACAAAAAATCAAAATATTGGCTTATGTAAAAATGGCTAAATTTGTGATTTTTAGCGCATTTGTTTGAAAAAATGTATTATCTTTGATTGAGTATAAAAAAAAATTATATAAAATTAAATAATTTTTTATTTCGGTTTTTGTAAGTCTATAATATTATCTAACATATTATTAAAAAAGTGCCGGTTTTTCACAAAAAATCAAAATATTGGCTTTTGTAAAAATGGCTTAATTTGTGATTTTTACCGCATTTTTTTGACTTATATGATTGAATATTGACCAATTTTCAGCAAATTGGATATATGTACAAATATCAGTAAAAAGAATTAGTCACAATCATCATGTACCAAATTTCATTCGAATCGGATGAAAATTTTGAATAATCTATTTACAAACTATTCTTTTAGCTCCCAATGAAGTAGAAGAACATACTTGGAATATGGAAAAATTTATTATCTTTGATTGCGTATAAAAAAAAATAATATAAAATTAAATAATTTTTTATTTCGGTTTTTGTAAGTCTATAATATTAACTAACATATTATTAAAAAAAAGTGCCGGTTTTTCACAAAAAATCAAAATATTGGCTTTTGTAAAAATGGCTAAATTTGTAATTTTTACCGCATTTGTTTGAAAAAATGTATTATCTTTGATTGAGTATAATAAAAAATTATATAAAATTAAATAATTTTTTATTTCGGTTTTTGTAAGTCTATAATATTAACTAACATATTATTAAAAAAAAGTGCCGGTTTTTCACAAAAAATCAAAATATTGGCTTTTGTAAAAATGGTTAAATTTGTGATTTTTACCGCATTTGTTTGAAAAAATTTATTATCTTTGATTGAGTATAAAAAAAAAATTATATAAAATTATACAACTTTTTATTTCGGCTTTTCTAAGTCTATAATTTGGAAATTTTTTCCGAATCGGATAAAATCTCTTGTACCTAGTTTTATCCGAATTGGATACAAAATTTTGCATATCCACCGTACAAATTATTCTTCTAGTTCCCGATTACCTAGTATTCTTATGGAAAATTTTACTATTTTTGATAGAGCATAAAATTGCATTGAAAACGATTGCTATCGTTCTTAAACAAATTTAACATTGTTTTGAAGTTATTTTACAAAATTTGAAGGAATAAGTGTAGCCCTTTTTAAAATTATCAATTTTTGACATATTTTCTCTATACATATGTATATACATAATGAAGCAATTTTGTAAAATTTATTTTATAATTGTAAAGTTATATTTTTCGATAATGGTAAATTGTATTTAAAATTGTGTATAGTTGCTTTTTGGATATCTGTGTAAAAAAATAAAATCCCAGAAGTATATATCTGTATTAATAAATGGCAAAATTGGGAAAAACTTAGTTTTTGAGAAAAAGGACATGTGGGAGAAAGTCAAGTACTTGTACCGAATAAAAAAAAATCTCCAGAGATCTAAAAAGTATCTTTTTAAAACTTATTATCCGTTTTTAGTGCATTCTGATCATTAATGTAGCTAAAATTCAGTTTTTGAGGAAAAGGATATATGGGAGGTAGTAATGTCCTTGCACCGAATGAAACGAAAATTGTCACAGAGCAAAAAAGTATAATTTCATAAACTATTCCGAATTCTTACTGTATTCTTATCATTAATGTAGCCAAAATGTAGATTTTAAGAAAGAGGATATATGGGAGGTTGTTATGTCCTTGCTCCGAATGAAACAAAATTAAGCACTTAGCTAAATGACATAATTTAACAGAGATTTACCAATTTTTGCTTCATTCTGCTCATAATAGTAGCTGGAATTAAACTTTTAAATTTAAGGATGTATCGGAAGTAGGCGTGTCCTTGGTCCGATTTTTTCGAAACTTCAAATTTTTCTTAATTTAGATATTCTGAGCCAGCATACCAAATTTCAAGTTTCTGCGACAACTCCTCTAATTTTGCCGATTCACTATATGGGGACAAAGCACTGTGTGCCGTCCTCACAATCTCCTTCCATACGCACCCATACTAAAGTTTCAGCCCGTGCTGGTAGTTTTCGGTGGCTGATGGTAACTAGCTTTCTTACTTGATCCGCTTGCTCATATCCAACATCAAGAGGTATTTCAACATTGCGCCAAATCATAACTTTTTGCCCCATATGCAGATTATTGCCGTGACCAATCATGAAATCTGCAACAAATGATTACTTCGTCCACAATATCGGCAACAATAAATACGTGATTGGCGCTTATGTTGGCAGTAGCTGTGCGCAGACTTACCCCGTATAGTGGTTCAACTGCCTTTTTCACTAAATCGGGCCTGATGATTGACTGTGATGCTCCAGTGTCTATCGTAAAAATGTGCTTTCGCCTGTTGATGTACCCATAAGCAGTAAGATTGCTTTTCTCCTGCTGTATTACTGATAAGGAGATTGTGGGTCCATCGGTTGTGGGAGCTAGCTCATGCCCCGTAGTGCTTGCTCTTTTTAGTTTAACGGTGACTCTTTAGGTGATTGCTGATCGGCCCGGAGGCTCTTTCTTGGTGCTTTGCGATTTCGCTGGAAATGTCCCACTCTACCGCAGTTGTAGCATTTATCCTTGGCCTTGACTTGCTTTTCCCCTAATGCCTGCTTAAATGCATCTTTTAACTCCGTGAGCACTTCTCTGAATCGTTCTGTTAGCTTTGTGCTTATATCTTGCTCTCTTTCAGCAGTCACTTCGAGGTTACGCACCTTAAATATTTGTGGCTCGGAAATCACCTTCGCAGTCTCTTGGGCCAGCGCTAATGAGACAGTTTCAGCAAATGTCGATTTCTGCGTAGCACATACCGCATGTCTCACATCAGAATCCCGAATTCCATCACAAATGCTTCAATTTTGAACTGATCTAAGAATGGATGATTTTCTCCTGGATAAGTTAGCTGCACCAACCGCTCAATCTCTGTCGCGAAATCTTGCAATGACCCATTTGCTTGCTGCAGTCTACCTCTTAGTTCCATTCTGCATATTTCTTTTTTGTGTTCGCCACCATACTTCCGCTGCAGTGCCACCGTTATGTCGTCATAATTATTTCTGCAGGTGTTTGGCACACTTTCTAGAATTTCTGCAGCGTTTCCTTTTAAGGCCAGAATCAACTCTATAGCTTTTTCTTCGATGTTCCACATATTTCTGGAGGCAACTGTGTCGAACTTAAAAACATTAAACGGTATGCTGCCATCAAAAGTAGGGGCCTTTGCTCTTCCAGAATAATTTGTACTGGATCCTCTTGACATTGGAGATTATTTACTTTATTTTCTAGATCTTGTAGTTTTCTTTCAACATCTATATACTCTTTTGCAGACCTCAGAGATTTTCTCATTAGTGGCTCTAGAAGTTTCTTGAAACTTTTCTTCCATCTTCGTTAGCAATTTCTCGTTCGTCTCCATCTTAGTTAATAGTTTCTCGTTCTCTGCTCTAGAAGTTGCTTGAAGTTTAGCTAACAATTTTTCGTTGTCTGCTCTAGAAATTTCTAGTAGTTTTTTATAGTCTGCTCTAACAGTTTCTAACAGTTTCGTGTTGTCTGACTTAGAAGTTTCCTGAAGTTTAACTAACAAATTCTCGTTGTCTACTCTAGACGTTTCCATCTTTTCCATCATAGCAGCAAACATTGCGCTTAACTCCATGTTACCTTCCGTTTTACGGGTACTAACCTCCATTGATTCTGTTTCGTCAAATTCGTAATTCGCAATGTCAATGTTACGCCGCTCGAATTCCTCTATCAGCCGCTTTTGTAATTATGTCTTATTACCTGTTGTCGATAGCTCCAACTTTCTCAATTCCTTCTTGAGCTGTTCCTCCTTAAGCTCCTCCAATTTCATGACTGCTTATTATTTTGCAATTCCACTTCTGACACCAATTGTTACGATTTTACCTTTTAAAAAATCGTTGATTTATTTACCTTTTAAATAAATCGAGTTCTTTCTATATTGCAAATAATAAACACTGTTTGAAATTATTTATAGCTCTATTTATTTACAACAGTCACTAAAAATTACAGAAAAACACTTTAATAGCACACTTTATTTACACGATGTATATAGACCAAACGTTAGCCACACTTTAGTTCTTCACACTCAGCGTTTTACTTTATAAACTGAACTACTGCGTCACCGAGTACTAGTATTTATATGAGTAGTCAGGTATTCTAATTATTTCCAGTTTATTACGACACTAGATTTTTCCAGCTGTCAAAATTCGCGTGAAGAAATTTCTAGTCGTAGAAATTTCTTGTAACAATATATTAAACATCTATCATATGAAAATGGTAGTCATTCTCTGTGGAAGGCAACAAAAAAAAAATAAATCAACCAACAGAACAGATACATCCCACAAGAAAGGCAGACGGAAGCTGGGCTAGATCTAGCACTGATAAGGCAGAAATATTCGCAAATCACCTTGAAAAAGTATTCGAACCCTACGATATGGGATCGAACACAGAAAATACATAGCAACGATTCGAATTCGGGAAAATTCTAAATTAGTTGAAGTAACAACCAGTGAAGTGAAGAAAGAGATTAATAAATTAAAGTCTAAAAAGGCCCCAGGATATGACCTTATTACAGCTGAAGTTCTAAAACAACTACCCTACAAAATGGTTGTCACACTTACAAAAATTATTAAAGCAGCTTTAAAATTACAATATGTACCCAGTTATTGGAAAGTGTCTACCATTAGATTGATACTGAAACCTAGTAAAAGTCCAAATGAAGTTAGGCCATACCGACCAATTTCCCTCCTCCCTATAGTGTCGAAACTATTTGAAAAAATACTGCAAAAACGACTAAACAACATTCTAGAATCAAATAACACAATACCAAACCATCCATTCGGATTTCGAAAAAAACACTCTACATCTGAACAGCTTCATAGAATAACCAATGAAATTGAAAATGCGTTTGAAGCCAGAAAAGTATGTTCGGCTATTTTTCTCGACGTTGCCCAAGCGTTTGATTAGGTATGGCACCCGGCGCTCTTAATTAAACTTTCGGAAGTTTTTCCAACAATCTACTGTAATATTTTACAATCCTATATCGAAGACAGATATTTCCAAGTCAAATATGATACTGTTTATACCACACTAAAAAACATAAATGCAGTAGTCCCTCAAGGTAGCATCCTTGGACCCTTGCTCTATCTCATTTACACTAAAGATCTTCCTATTGCTGAAAATACGAAAGTTGCTACATTCGCAGATGACACTGCAATAATAGCAGTTGAAAACTCTACTACCGAAACATCAAAAAACCTACAGATTGCTATAAATAAAATTTCTTTTTGGGCATCCAAATGGAAAATAAAAATTAACAATTCAAAATCAGTTCACGTAGACTTTTCAATAAACATGCAACAATATGTTCCAGTAACAATGAACAATGTAGAAATTCCGCACTCAAAAACAGTAAAATATATTATTGGTATGACATTGGATTCCAAACTAACATGGGGGGATCACATCCAAAAAAAGAAAAACGAACTGGAAATTAGGTATAGAAAACTGTGTTGGCTAATAGGAAATTATTCTCAAATGTCAACACCAAATAAATTATTAATTTATCAACAAATTCTTAAACCAGTATGGAGTTATGGTATCCAGTTATGGGGATGTGCAAAAAATACCCACATAAACGAAATACAAGTTTTTCAAAATAAAGTACTTCGTAATATTGTAAACGCACTATGGTATATAAGGAACCAAGATCTTCACCGCGATTTAAAAGTATCAACTATTAAAGCCGTGATACAACAAAAATCCGAAAATCATCTAAAACGATTAACCGACCACGTGAACCCTGAAGCTCGAATTTTGGTACAAATTTCTCATTCTAGACGACTAAGGCGTAAAAAAACTCACGATTTAGTGGGACCGAATTATTTTTAAAGATATTTTTAGTTTAATATCATTAAGTATTTAAATTTTGTATGTAGTAGAATTAAGCTGCTCGATAGTCATCCTTGACTAGTTGCAGAGTAAAAAAAGATAAAAAAAAACCTAAAAAATTTTTTAACTACTAAAACTTTTTTTTACCACAAAAAATTTTTTTCCACCAAAAAAGTTCTTTTCACCTCTAAAAAAGTATCACCTCAAACAAATTTTTTCACCTACATAATTTTACTTCAAAAGTTTTTTTATATTATTTGTATCAAAAACAGTAGAGAACATCTTTTTAGGATATTGTTAGAGGGTATTCAAAGATTCGGCATAGCCGAATTTAGCCTTTTTTTACTTGTTTTTTTTTTTTATATGGAGTTTACAATCCTGGCATGCAAACACGAAAATTTTTATTTTTTGTTCGTAAAAAAATTTTATTTTTAAAAATGTCGAGTTCTTTTTTTTTTTGAATGAATAAAAAATAATGCCATTTGCGAATAATAACATTAAAATATTTTGGGTTTACTGTAAAAAATTGTTGTTTTAAAAAATGTTGATTTAATTATTTTTTGTAACGATTTAAAAATAATGCCAGTGCAATCGTTGTAAAATTTTATGAAAATATAAAACTTTTAAAACAAAAAGTTATTTTTAAAATATTTTCTTCTGAAATACCTGTATTTAGCAATTAAGTTTTTATTAAGAAAAATCTTTTTTTGATCAAATTCTTACTTGATACAATTGAGATATGATAGAGACATGATTTGTTAAAGAAAACTGCTAAAAATCAGCTATATTAATCTAGAGGGAATAGAGCGTCCTCTCGAAATGCAAAAGAGTCTGGGTTTATTTTTCATTTTTCAAGGTTAAGTTAAATAATTCAAGTTCTATAATATAAAGCCATCCAAAAAATATATAAATTACACAGTTGTAATAATAACACGAGTTGTTATAGTAAGATAAAAATTAATAAACAATCATCAAAACTATCAACAAATTCCGTTGGTTCCCCAGCCATAATGAAGAACGCAAATGAAAAAAATAAACACATTAAGAGGAAGTAAAGTCCCAATTAGCAATAATACATTTAAATTAATCAAAATACAAATCTGAATCATTTAAAGAAAACTAAAAATTACGAATAATCAGAATTCTATAAACCAGCATTTTGATTTAAGAGTTTAAGGCGAAAACTATTATTTGATTGTGAAAAAATTCGTAGTTCACAGGGCAATATAATCCAACATCTCATTCATTGATCACACAATTCTAAAAATGAAGATCTAGCGATTCCGAGCAAATCGTGGAAATGTTAATGATCAGCATAAATACTATATAACTAGAGTAAACATTTAACCGCAATTTTCTTTAACCTCGGTAACGGTTAAAACGGTTAATACTTCAAAATTGAAAAAATATAATTACAAATTGTTAATATTAAATTCAAATGACAGTATATATATAAAACACCAAACGATATTTAGAACAGTGCTTTATTAGAAAAAATAATAATTGTACACTTTATTTTTTGAATATGTACTATTTTTTTTATTTCTGTAGTACAATTGACTATTTCTGAAATACAATTGACTATTCTGAAATACAATTGACTATTTCTGAAATACAATTGGAAAAGGTGTAGTTAAAAACTTACAATTTGCGGCAAGATAATGGATAGGTGCGTATTTTGCCCTTTAAGTCACTCATAATGTTTTGGACACTTTTTCTACCAATTTTATTAACTGTTTTATTCCACCTGAAGTACAAATTTTTCTCAGTTTTAGCTACTTTGGATGTTTTGCGCATTATTGATTTACTATGAGCCCAAAATTTTTCCACTGGACGAAGTTCAGGGCAGGTTGCACAGTGCTTTGTTCCATAGACAAAAATCAAAAATAAAATGTTGGTCATAAATATTGATAAATAATGTATTTTTGGAAAGATTATAAGCAACTTAAAGATATGAAAAAAAATTTTTTGGTTTAACTCTTTTTGGCGCCATGAGAGGGCGCTTTAACTTGGACAATTTTAAGCAGTAATGGTATAACAATAAATATGGCTTTTAGTTGTTTCACGAAAAAAAATATATAAAATTCATTTTTTAAAAAATTAATTTTAAGGTTTGGTTTTTATTTTGTCTAAATATATTTGTAATCGACTAAAAATATACTGTACAGTATAAATCTTTAGTACAATTATTTTTATGGATCTGAAAATTACTTTTTTTTTGTGTTAAAAATCGAAATTTACAAAATTTTGATAGTTATCTTTTTTTGTTGTTTTTCAAAGTTTATACTATTATCTCAAAGATAATAAAAAGAATTGAACCAATATTTAGCCACAAATTACAAAAAAACATGTTTTTATATATGTCTATTTTCTTAATTTATTCTAAAGTGCCAAAATTTTAAATGACGTAAAAAATAATAAATATTTACCATAAATATGGATGAAAAATATATTTTTTGAAAGATTATAAAGTAGCTTAAAATCGTGTAAGAGAATATTTTGGTTTTACCTTTTTTTAGAGCCACGAGAGGGCGCTAAACTTAGAGAATTTGAAGCAAAAATAGTTAAACACAAAAAAAATTTTTAGATGTTTCACAAAAAAAAAATTTTAAAAATTAAGTTTTTCAAAAAGCGGCTTAAAGTTTTTTTTATTCAATTGTTCTAGTATATTTGTAATAAACTAAAAATATAAATTTTTTTATAAGTTTTAATGTAAATCTTAAAATTTTATTTTTGTGGCTTTAATTTATAGATTTTGTTTTGTTAAAAACCCAAAATTTACAAAATTTTGATGGAGTAAAAAAAAAATACGAAAAAAGGGTTATTTTTTTGTAGTTTTTCAAAGTTTATACTATTATCTCAAAGATAATGAAAAGAATAGAACAAATATTTAGCCACAAATTATAAAAAATCATGTTTTTAAAAATGTCTATTTTCATGATTTTTTCATAAATTTGATGCAATATACAGCCTTTAAAGTTGTTTATAACTGTCTTTAATAGTTTTCTGGCACATTTTTGCCCTCACGTAATTACTTCTATTTGGCACTTTTATTACTTTGTATGATCTAAGCTTACATTTTTAAACTTTTTTCTAAACCTCGAAGACACGATTTAGACACTAGTGCATTCCTCTCCCCCAGGATGGGGGAATCCACCTTTTCTTTCATTGGATTGGGTCTCCTTAAACCATTTTATGACGTTCCTGTTAGCCTTTCTACAGCTGCGAAGGAGGCATTGGGGTAAATCAAAAGTGTCCACAATTTTTTTCTGTTTTTCTAATTTTGATTCCTTAAAACTGAAAACGTGGTATGCATTTTGTTGTTTACAAAAAAAAAATCGTTTACATGCTTTAGAAAACAGAATTCATGAAAATAAATATTGCCAAAAGGAAGGAAGGACACAAATTAATATAAATTGAAGACTTGACTTTTTTGGAACATTTTTCCCCGAAATAATTAAAAAATTATTTGCGACGGATTTTTTTTCGTATAAAATATATTTTTGTGAAAAGTTTGGACGATTAGTCCAGTAGTTTTTAATTCGATCTACCGTTTTTTAATTCATCTACCTTATGATGCGTTTCCACGTGTTTTGAACAAATCATGTGTTTTGACGGAAAAAAATATATGGGAAAACATGTGTTTTGTTTCAAAACACTTGAAAAACACGTTCAGTGGAAACGTAGCCTTAGGGATTAATGCAAAAAAAGATTCTAGAAACGTTCCGTTGAACTAGTATCTGTTCCGCAAACTATTCCACAGAACTAGTGCCGAGGGTGACAATTTAAAAGAAAACACTAGTATTTGGCCTAAAAAATACGAAAAATCTCCGTAAGTAGTTGAGATATTTTTTTTTCTATTTATATTTACTTATATTTACTTATATATATTTTTAGATTTTTAATTATACCATCTCGACAATGCGAAAGTCTGGATATTTTTATATTTGACAAAGTATTGCAAATTACTTTTAAATTGACACAAAAAACAATGTCTATTTTTAAATTTTTAGCAAATAAATTAAATAATATATAATTTTTCTAATTTTTTTTTGTATTTTTTTTCTTCAGTCTACTAATATTCAGCAAAAAATTTTATTTGTTTTATTCAAGATTTTTAAATTTAGAATCGACTAAAATACGATTTTGCTGATATTCTCAATTTTACTGCAAGCAACATTTTTGCTGACTTCTTTTGAGTGTAGGATTAGAAAGTGGACCATTCTTATTTTGCATGACTTCGATTTGAGAAACAATAGCTATAAAGTAAAATGGATTTTAGATCATATAATCATATTCTTTATAAATTGTTCAAATGTAAAAATGGCAAAAATAAATTTTAAAAATCTCTTGTTGTGCAGTTCATCGATATTTTTCAGACCCCAGACTTTAATGCAAGGAGATGCACTAAATTTAATATATCGAAAACGTAACTGAAATCAGCGTATATTCTACATAAAGAAATGATGGTTAGAACCTCATTACTTTTTTACTTTTAGTAAATTTTCTGAGGAAAAAAAATATTTACAAGGAATGATTTTCAAATAATCAATCAACCTCAGCCTTTGTAACATTTCGTATATAAAGTAAAAAATCATATAAAACTTAGCACCTATGACATATATTTAACAGGAATCTAACCATAATTTTTTCTATGTATTTTTAGCTATACCAGCACCTGTTCATCATCCTACTAATACTGATAATAATTCTGTAACGAATCTAAGCTATCAACGTGATGGCGGCTTATCACCTACTAGTAACCAATTAGCTCAATGGTTTTCTCCTGAATTACTGGCACAGGCCTCTGCCGGAAAGCTGCCATTGTTAAACATGAATCAAGCATTAAGTTTGGAAGAATTTGAAAGAAGTATACAACATTCCTCAACTGCTGTACACAATTGAATTAGTAGTTTAATTTACACTAATATTAAATTTCCTAAAATAAGAAAAAAAATGTTAAATATTTATTGTCTCTAACTATCGTTAGAATTACCAATGTCAAATCACTGCGAAGAAGAGAACAACTTGTTTACAAGATTATTGAATTGCTCACTCTAACCCTAACTACATATTAAAAAAACAAAAAAATACAAAAATTTACGTTTTACAAGACTTAATTATAGTAAAATAAAGATACAAGAAAAATAATAAATGAATTCCATCCTACGTATCTTAGATCGTGCTGTATAATTTGGTCATGTGATTTTCTATCCGTGAAAGAACAATTTATTGTGTTGTATGTAATTGCTTGAATGAGAGTATAATCTTTGAGTTTTAGTTTTTAATTGACAGGTATGAAGTTGGGATGTTTTGGATTTAGAGCCAGTTTATACGATTACATGCTTTTTTCTCAATTCCCTTTTCAAAGTTGCTTCCACGCTGACTTTTTTTGCTCTAAAACAGAATGTGAATGAAGCAACAGAAGAAGAATACATATAAATATGAATGTGCTCTACATCGTTCGCAAAAACAAGAATTGCATGCAAAAAAGTCACCGTGTAAATTGGCCCTTAGTTCGTTTTAATATATTTTAGCATTTAACATAATAAGACAAATCAAAAAGTAGAACGTTTCTTTTTTAACAAGGTTTGCCGATTAAAAATAATTGATATGGTGCCAAATATCTTATTTGATATGCCTCACACATATTGTTTGATATGATTTGATCACGATATTGGTTTTATAGATTTGTATTTATTAAGATAAATTACGATAACTTATTTATATATAGTTCGATACAAACGCATCCATCTCGTCATGTAAAATTATATATTACTATATCAAATTTGATACTATTTGATGAAAAAGGTATTTCGTTGAATATTGATTCAAAATTGTTTTAGAATATTAAAAAAGTTTATAGGTGTGGTAAGGCTTTCGCGTTCCATAACTGGCTTATGTTTTATTCTAAACCAAACCTCAAAAATGTTTTACCTGAGACGTAAATATTTCCAGCATTGAATATTACTGGTTATAGCTTTTTTATACCCTTCACCACAGGTGGAAGGGTATATATAAGTTTGTCATTCCGTTTGTAATTTCTACAATATTGATCTTAGACCCTATAAAGTATATATATTCTGGGTCCTTATGAAGAGCGAAGTTGATTTAACGATGTCCGTCTGTCCGTCTGTCCGTCTGTCCGTCTGTGTGTTGAAATGGGTTTTCCGAAGAACCCAGACGTGATGAGGACTTGATTCTTTTTTATTTCTGTTACATGTGATCCATTTCTGTTTGCTATTAAAAATCAGACAGATCGGTTAATAAATGGCTGAGATATTAGCAAAAAACCAGGACCACCTCTAATTTTTCCAGTAAAATCCCTTTGTTTAATATGTATGTAGAATTTTGAGCATAACACACATCCATGTGTTAAAATTTTTTTTTCTTTCATCTCCACCATTTATACACAAACAACACACATACAAAGATTTGTCATTTAAATAAAAATAAACAAATCCCTAATGACGAAGACTTTTATATATGTACATCTATTGACGATGGTTTTGTGTAAGCTTCAATAGCTCAGTTGTCTAGACGCCATGTCACAAATACTTTTTTTCTCTAAGCCCGCGGAGTTCTAGGTTCAAATCTCGGTAAGGTCAATTCACTTTTTTTTTTTGTACATTTTTTTTTATTATTTTCTTAATATTTTTTTTTTTTGCTTATTTTTGGTTTTTTTTTAACATTTAATAATTAATTTATATAAAATTTTATATTAATTATTAAAATTATTTTCTTTCATCTCCACCTTTTATACACAAACAACACACATACAAAGATTTGTCATTTAAATAAAAACTAAACAAATCTCTAATGAACGAAGACTTTTATATATGTACATCTATTGACGATGATTTTGTGTGAGCTTCAATAGCTCAGTTGTCTAGACGCCATGTCACAAATACTTTTTTTCTCTAAGCCCGTGGAGTTCGAGGTTCAAATCTCGCTCAGGTCAATTCACTTTTTTTTTTGTACATTTTTTTTTTATTTTCTTAAGATTTTTTTTTGTTTTTTTTTTACATTTAATAATTAATTTAAATAAAATTTTATATTAATAATTAAATAATCCATAAATAGGCTAAAAACATCAAAATTTTTATAAAAACCCTCTGATACAAACAAAATACAAACGGTTTTATTTCTTTTTTTTGCTCCGATTTAAAAGAATTTATAAAAAGATTTTTAAACCATTTTATTTCGCACATATTAAGAACATTTTATACATAATTTACCTTTGAGTGCAACTATTTTAGGTCATAACTTATAATAATTTAAAAAAAAAAAATTATAAACTATTTTCCTTCAAATTTTTAAAATTAAGCTAAAGAAATTACAAATATTTCTAATAAAAAAGCGAAATAAAATCCCAAATGTAAATTTGCCAGCTAAATCAAACTATTTTGTAGAAATAAAACACATGCAGTTGTAGTGATTTCTTTTAACGATTTGTTGAAATTCTTTTCTTTCACCTCTTCACCTTTTATACACAAACACTATTCTAGAGCTGTATTATGACCTATGGATACGTCTTATATAGCAAAAGATCAAAAATCTTTAGTATAACATATTTGCTGAAAAACTCGGAAATATCGGTTCAGATACAAAAAAGTTATGCCCAAAACATAAATTTTTTTAAAGTACCTATATTCCCGAGTCCAAGTTTTATCTCCAAACTAAATGGTTAATTTCCTCTTAAAGGCGTCCGTATATAAATCTGTCCATTCCATATATGTCCATATATAAACTTCAGTTTTTTCCCAACCATGGTGAAGGGTATATAAGATTCGGCATAGCCGAATTTAGCCGCTCTTACTTGTTTAATTTACTCTAAGAACAAATTAAAAATTAATATATTCAAAAATCCAAGTAAAAAAAAACCTTATATCGCTTAAAAATCACGTTTTTTGACATGACAGTCTTAAAGTAAATGAGCGATATGGTGAACGTAAAATCTTCTACAATATACAACAACTGTTGCATCTATGTTTATGTGACGAATGTTGCCTTTTTATTTCAGTCTCACAATAAATTTTTGACCAAAATTGTTCATGAAATGATAAACGACAAACTATATATTTTTTTTAAATCTTTAAAATTGACTAAGAATTTTGAATGTTTTACTATATTTACACTTAACCAGTAACTATTAGTTTTTGAAAACTACTTGAAGTTACTTGTCAAATTCCATATAATTTTTGAATATAAAAATAAATATTTGTAGTGTAATAATCGTTTTCGTTAATTGTGACCAAAATTGGTTATTTCTTTGGCAATCAAATATATAAATTGTTTTTTCTGTCTTTGTAAATTTTATTTACCAGTAAAGATTTTTATATACGAGTTTTTATTACGTTGATTTTATAAAACTGTACTAAATATGTTAACCAGCCCTGGACTCTGAATTGAGCAATTTCTTAATAAACATAAATGTTGGTGGTAAAAAAATCACAAAACATTAAATAAATGCACAATAGATAAAGCCCGTATGACATCTGTTTTTTTTTCGTATTGAGTTAATGGAATGAAAGAACAAATGTTAGAAAGAATAAGCAATACAATATGCAAACAAAAAAATGTTTTTTTATAAGTAACCCTGCAGACACACGATCAAGTTTTCTACACATACTGCTTGTCAAAATTCATTAGAATTGATAGCTGTAACGTAGGTAAATTGAAAGCAATTTTACTTTTCAAGTTGTCATCGTCAATTTTTATTAATGATATTTTTTAATTATGATATTTCTATTCAAGGTTTCAAATTGCGGCTGAATATTTGTAAAAAAACGAAAAAATTTGTAGAAAAAAAAACAAAAAATAGTTCAAAAGATGTGTAATCCACTGTTTTCTTGACCGTAAATTTACACACTCAACTTGAAAGAGAAATTGTAAGCAAGTTCGCTTCAGTTTTAAAAAGTTTGAGTGACTAAGCGACCTCAAAGTATTAAAACTTGAAAGACAAAACTTAATTGTGAAACCCACAAGTAAGTAAAATTTTTCTTTAGTCTTCCTTTTATTTAACATTGATTGTTTTACATCCTATGAGAATTATAACATTCTTAGAGCTCCTGAGGAAATTTCCACCCACACTTATATGTTAGTACGCGTTCCGGTTTTTAGGGCCTGCGGAGAAAATAGAAAACCATTTTCTTTTTTTATTCAAAAATTAAATAAACTGTTGTTTCGAGTTACTAAACGTTTATTTTGATAAACAATTCGCATCCCACTAAGCGACCTCAAAGCTCTTAAAGGAAATTACCCAAGCTTTCTTAAAAAATATTAAAAAAAGCCTAAAAAGTCAAAAACATTTTTGATTTTGCAAAAAAAAAAGGCAACTCGGAGAGTCCTTGACCAATCCCGCTTGTCATAACTACCCAATAGGACTCAACTTGGTGTAAGTTTCATCCCGCTTCCAAGACATCGGTTTTAAAAGTTCGTACACTTCAAATGTTTTCCACCATACTATATATTACTCCATATCAAATTGTATCTCCACCCCCTTTGAATTTTCTTTTTCAGATCAGAAAATATATAACAGATAAAACAATATAAAAATGGTGATATATATTTTTTATATAACACCATATAAAAGCTGTAAGAATCAAACATATCAGATATATTTTTATATGGTGACGTTGTCTTATATAATAATACCAGTCTCAATATAGTATACATTTGGCCATATAAATTTTTAGGAGCAATTTCTATTTTTAACGGTTTTAGGTAAAGCCACATTATTATAAAACCTCAACATTTTTTCATTGTATATTTTGGACTATAGGATCCCAAAGGATCCTTTTAAAATTTAATTTTATATTTTTTAATAATATTTATTCTTGTTTATTTGAAATACAAAAGTTGAATGCATCAAATTTTAAACGACAAAGAAAAACTTCAATATTGAAAAACTTAAGATTCAAGGTACATACATTTTAAATTATTTGGGAATGTAGGGAATGAACCCCTACATGGACCATATGTTTTAACATATGATAAAATAATATAGTAATGGTGACATACCTAAGTATTTTCATATATGGCACCATATAAAAGGCGTAAGAAATAAAAATATCAGATATATTTTTATATGGTTACATATATAAACATAAATGGTGACATATATAAACATCTTATGATATCAAACAAAATATTAGGTGTTTTTTTTGAATTTTATATAAATATTGTATACAAATTTAATAGACTTGCTGAGTAGTTATAGATATAGCTACTTAAATTTTTTTTAATTTTCTTTACATTTTTAAATCTAAAGAAAAATATTTGTCATAAAAATATTTGAAATTTTTATATTTTTAATTTGATAAAATATAAAAAACAACAAAAGCTTACAACCAATATTACTGCTATATTTCATGTTCCCGCGAAGTCCATATACGAAAACAGCTTTCGTACAAAGGCGGCCCCAAATGTTCGAATTGTATTTGTTTACAAAAATAAAGAAAAGTCAGGTAAGTAGTTATAGTCGTGTTTGGTCACAAAGCAGTTTTTTTTATATTAATATTTTTTTTATGTATATTTAACTGTCTTATTTTTAATGATAATAACTGAAAATATTTAAACTCCTACCTAATAATGTAACAGTCAATTTGGTTTGTTATATACATAAGTATTTACATAAAGGGAATTATGAAAACCTGTTTTTGAAGTAAAACAATTCTGTTAGTACTAATTCAGCATCACCGCTAATAGTTGAAAATACCGCTAGCAATTATACAATTAAACTAAAAATTAAAATAAATTTTAAAGTTAGTTTTTGCAACATCACATTATATGTTTTTAATTCACCATAAAATTTGGCGACCGTGACAGGACACGGTAAAACATTAATAATACATTTGTGACATGTTTGCTGTGTTCATATATATTTTTTGGATATTTTTTGAACAAAACCCATTTAATAGCGGTTGATGCTGGACTAAATTGTTGTACAAACGGAATTATACAAATTTCGTCTCACGCAAAAAAATTTGGGCTTTACAATTTTGACCTTCGTTGCGCATTATCGTTTTTTCAACATTTATTGTATGCAAATACTTATCAAATTATCATTTCGTTGTGCAGTATAGAATTTTACACTGCTGTTAACAATTTGATTGAACGCAAATTACACCTCACTTTTATTGCGGAATACCAAATATTGGATTTAACACCATTTCAACGTTTCTTGCTGCCCTGTATTTTTCGTTGTTGCTGCTTAATTTCATCATACAGGGTTAGCACTAACAATCATCACTAATTTCGTTTCGCATCGCAACGACGCAGTTCTTCATTGCGTCACTTGTTACTTTCATCAATATAGAATATTTGCTAAAGCAAACATTGTTGCTGTAGCACCGTCCTTCTCTACACTGAAGGGCAAGATCATCATTTAACGATATATTTTATCAGCTGTCTTGTTGTGATACATAATTATTGTCGCGTTTCTGTTCATTTGGTACAACATTGTTGCTGTGAATTTACACCATTTTTATGCCCTAGATAAACAACGATGATGGACCAAGCCAATACACTACGGCCTGCTACCTCTGATGCAAATGCTGCCAATGTCGCGGTCGAATTAACAGCCTTGAAACAACAACGAAGTGCCCTGAAAAGGAGCATCACGTCGATTAAAATTAAAGTCGACAAAGAAGAAAAAACATGCGATCAGACAATTTTAGAATGTCGTTTAGATATTTTAGAGTCATATTTTTTATTAATGTGACATATCCAAAGCCAAATTGAGCGTCAAGATTCCAACGACCAAGCCAGAAGTGATATTGAAGATCAGTATGTTTCGGCAAAAACACGAATATCAAAGTTGTTGAAGAAATTTCGGGAAACCAACGAGTCCGAAGCAAGCCTTAACCATACAGTTTCTCAACAAGCACCAAACCGATTACCAAACTTAAAATTGCCCAAATTCGACGGCAAATACAGCGAGTACAAAAGATTTATTGCTAGTTTCAAAAACATTGTTCACAATGAGCATATTTCTACAATTGATAAGTTCAACTATTTGCTAAGCTGCTTGTCTGGTCCTGCATTAGCTGTTGTAGAGGCATATCAAGTCACTGAAAACAATTACAATAAGGCACTGGATCGCCTAAAGGAAAGATTTGATAATAAACTTCAAATTTTCAACGATCATATTTCAACATTGTTTAACATAACGCCTGTAACAAAGCCCGATGCTGTTGGCCTTCGAAATATTGTAGATACAGTTTCTCATTAACTTCTTTAGGTACAGAAACAGATATTTTAAATGCAATATTAATACACTTAGTAATGATGAAAGTGGACTCCGAAACAAAATCCAAATACGATGAAAATCTAAAATTTGATGAATTACCGACGTGGGAAAATTGTTACCAAATTATAAGTCGAAGATGCCAATTCTTAGAAACTAAGGTTAAACCGCTCTATTTAACTAAACATCAGGAAGTTTTTAGCCAAAACCGAAATCGTAGTAAGTCAACCTTCTTACATGCAAAATCAGAATGTCCATATTGTCGTTGCACTGGGCACGAAATATACAAATGTGAGAGGTTTTTATCGCTGGCAACACAAAAACGCTTCGAATTCGTAAAATTATCATTGTTGTGCATCAATTGTTTAGGAAAAGGACATAATGTATCAAAATGCACTTCAAAATCTCGTTGTCGAATATGCCAAAAGCCACATCATAGTGTGTTGCATTTTCAGAACAATTCATTGCAACTTCAACATAATAGCATTACTGCTAATCCTCAGCCGTCGTGTAGCAACGACGTATCTTCGTTAATTTCTCGCGCAGGTGCTGGTGCTCTGTTACCAACCGCGCTAATATTCATCAAGGATTGTAGAAATAGTTAGCAACCAGTTCGAGCATTGCTAGACTCCTGCTCAGAATTAAATTTTATTATTACGGAAACAGTAAAATTTCTAAAACTTAAATCTGAATATACAAACCAGCAAGTTTCCGGCATATCTGGTGTAAAAACTAATATCACACGGTTTGTAAAAGCCACAATTAAATCACGAATTAAGTTATTTGAACGCACTGCACCTTTTTTTGTAACTAATTCTATTGCTTCTAATCAACCTCGTACGCCAATAGACTGTAATACCTGGAATATTCCAACACAGGTTGAATTAGCAGATCCGTATTTTTACAAATCACAACGAGTTGACATATTAATTGGTTCTGAACTATTTTTTGAATTACTTTGCAACGGGGTAATTTCTTTAAATCCAAGATTGCCACGATTAGTGAACACAACATTGGGTTGGATTGTTGGTGGAAATTTAGATATCCCAAGTACAACAAATTCTTCAAATACTTTTACTTGTAACGTCACAATAAGGTCAGAACCGAGTTTAGACTCAATCTTACAGCGCTTTTGGCAACTTGAAGAATTTAACATGAAATCAACTAATTTAACGTTAGATGAAGAAAAGGCAGAATCCCATTTTATACAGAATGTAACTAAAAATCAAGATGGCCGTTTGCAAGTGCGATTACCGTTCAAATTTTCCCCTGAAACATTGGGTGATTCGTATGAAATTGCCAAAAAACGATTTTTGTCTCTTGAACGTAGATTGTTTCGTGATTCTGAATTAAAAATTGCTTATTCAAAATTCATCGAAGAATACATCGAGCTCAATCATATGTCTCTGAATGAAAGTGTCGATCAAAGTAAGCCCCATTATTATATACCGCATCACTGCGTGTTACGCCCTGAAAGCACAAGTACTAAATTAAGGGTGGTTTTTGATGCATCCGCTTCGACCTCAAGTGGGATTTCATTAAATCAATTTTGTTCATTGGGCCAACAATACAGCAAGAACTTATTTTAACGTTACTTGCATTTCGATTAAATAGATATGCACTTACTGCAGACATATCGAAAATGTATAGGCAGTTCCTTATAGAAAAAGAAGATCGTTGTTTTCAATTAATTGTTTGGCGAGATGACATAAATAAAAAACTTCAAACGTTTGAGTTAAATACGGTAACGTATGGCATGTCTGCTGCACCTTTTCCGGCCATTCGATGCCTCAGTTATCTTGCGCAGTTGTGCACAGAGTCGCATCCAGAGGGCGCAAAAGTTATTAAAGAAAACTTTTACGTTGATGACTGCCTTACTGGCGCAGAAACGATAACAGAATTGCAGGAAAAAAAATCTCAATTAATTGACATTTGGAGACATGCTGGTCTTGCATTGACAAAGTGGAACTCGAATCATGCTGACATTTTATCGGAAGCAATCGAAGAAGTTCCTATTCATATCGCAGATGAAACATGTACTAAAGCTTTAGGCATGTCGTGGAAGCCGAATATTGACAAATTTTATTTTAAGTTCAATTTATCGAAAATACAAACACATACAAAGCGCTCAATACTTTCAACTGTAGCAAAAATTTTTGATGTTTTAGGCTTGCTCAGTCCGATTATCGTTCGATGCAAAATCTTGATTCAAGTAATATGGAAAAGTAATTTAAATTGGGATGAATGTTTGCCAACGGTATGAAATTGGTATGAAATTGAAAATGATTTGGCATATATAAACAGCATTGAAATACCACGTTATGTTTTTACATCGGTGCAAGGCTATTGTGAAAAACACGGTTTTGCAGATGCGTCACAACGGGCTTATGGTTGTTCCATATATGTTCGCTCAATAGATGGCAATAAAACAAATGTTAATTTATTGATTGCGAAATCCAAAGTTGCTCCAAATAAGGTCCAGTCTATCCCGAGATTAGAGCTTTGTGCTGCGCTGTTGTTGGCTCGAACATGGAATAAAATCCGCCCTAAGTTGGAGAAGTATACCAAAGATATATATTTTTGGACTGATTCAACAATTGTTTTAAGTTGGTTGAAAATGCCATCATCATCGTTTACATGTTTTGTAGCTAATAGGTTATAAGAGTTGCAAGAGCTTAGCACAGACATCAATTGGCGATACATTTCTACAAAACAAAATCCTGCAGATATTGTTTCAGGTGGTACCAGTGCTTTGAAGTTGCCTACTACTATTTGGTTTTCTGGACCAGATTTTCTCGTTGAGGACAAACAGATGTGGCCAGATACTCCATCGAATCTAAATTGCAAAGATGAAAACACTAAATTCGAATTACGCAAGGCCCTAACACTCCAATGTACTAAAGTTTTTACTGATGACAATTTTATTTTAAATATAATCGATGATTGCTCATCATTTCAGCGCATCTTACATACATTGGCGTATATTTACAGAATATTTAATGGAGTTCCAGTGAATAAAAATTTAAAATTAGCCGATGTTAAGCCTATATCTCATCTCGAATCAGAATTAGCTTTTTGGAAAATAGTTTCAGTCATCCAATCTCCAAAGGTAATAAATTAATCCGCAATCAGATTAAAGGTCTATCGCCGTTTTTGGAAAAGAAACAAGTAGGTAAAACTAGTTTTGAAATTCTGCGAGTTGGGGGTCGACTGGAAAACGCACCTATACCTATAGATGCCAAATTCCCAGCACTTTTACCTAAAGACCATCGCTTTACTCGCCTGTATTTAGAATATCTTCATAGAACTCACTTGCATGCTGGTCCTAAGGCACTTATGGGTATCCTTCGGCAAGAAATTTGGGTCATCAACACTAGAGAGCTTATTCGTCGAATAGTACGCCAATGCGTACATTGTTTCCATTACAAACCCAGACTTGCGCAACAAATAATGGGTAACTTGCCTGCAGACCGATTTCGAGCACTAATGCCATTTTTAGTATGTGGCGTTGACTTCTGTGGACCATTTTTTACTTCATATCGCATCAGAGGTAAGCAGCCGTATAAAACGTATCTGGCAGTCTTCGTATGTTTCTCATCTAAGGCTGTTCACATCGAGTTGGTGTCCGATCTATCGTCAAATAGTTTTCTATTACGCCTAAAACGTTTCGTCGGCAGAAGAGGTGTACCACAGCGTATTTACTGCGACAACGCAACAAATTTTGTTGGCGCAAATAAACATTTGCAGCAGTTCCTTAATCAATGTACTACTTCTGGTATACCCAACTACTGTAACAAAACCGGATTCCAATTTTGTTTTATTCCCCCACGTGCACCGCATTTTGGCGGGCTTTGGGAATCAGCAGTTAAATCTGCTAAAACATTGCTAGTTAAAAACATCGCACAAGCTTTCTTAACATTTGAAGAGCTGCAGACAGTAGCTATCGAGGTAGAGGCCATACTCAATTCACGGCCTATTGCACCATTAAGCAATGATCCAAATGATGGCGAAGCATTAACTCCCGCGCATATGATCATTGGTTCATCATTGCTTGCAACACCAGACGAAAGTTTTGATTCCACTAAGGTGCCATATCTAACTAGGTATCAAAGAGTCACATTTTTAAAGCAACAATTTTGGGAATTATGGCAGCGTGATTATATCTCATCACTTCAACAACGTGCAAAATGGGTCACCCCACAGACAAACATCCAAGTTGGGCAATAGGTTTTAATGTATGAAGAAAACATTCCTCCTCAACAATGGCTTCTTGGTCGAATTTCTGAAGTTTTTGCCGGACGTGATGGTGTAGTACGAGTAGTCGAAATTAACACGAAAAGAGGTACATTCCGAAGAGCTGTTCAAAAGATCGCACCATTACCAATTCAAAATTGTTGAAACTCTCCTTTCAACCGGGGGAGCATGTTTGGTCACAAAGCTAATAAGTTGTCTTATTTTTGATGATAATAACTGAAAATATTTAAACTCCTACCTAATAATGTAACAGTCAATTTGGTTTGTTATATACATAAGTATTTACATAAAGGGAATTATGAAAACCTGTTTTTGAAGTAAAACAATTCTGTTAGTACTAATTCAGCATCACCGCTAATAGTTGAAAATACCGCTAGCAATTATACAATTAAACTAAAAATTAAAATAAATTTTAAAGTTAGTTTTTGCAACATCACATTATATGTTTTTAATTCACCATAAAATTTGGCGACCGTGACAGGACACGGTAAAACATTAATAATACATTTGTGACATGTTTGCTGTGTTCATATATATTTTTTGGATATTTTTTGAACAAAACCCATGTAATAGCGGTTGATGCTGGACTAAATTGTTGTACAAACGGAATTATACAAATTTCGTCTCACGCAAAAAAATTTGGGCTTTACAATTTTGACCTTCGTTGCGCATTATCGTTTTTTCAACATTTATTGTATGCAAATACTTATCAAATTATCATTTCGTTGTGCAGTATAGAATTTTACACTGCTGTTAACAATTTGATTGAACGCAAATTACACCTCACTTTTATTGCGGAATACCAAATATTGGATTTAACACCATTTCAACGTTTCTTGCTGCCCTGTATTTTTCGTTGTTGCTGCTTAATTTCATCATACAGGGTTAGCACTAACAATCGTTTCGCATCGCAACGACGCAGTTCTTCATTGCGTCACTTGTTACTTTCATCAATATAGAATATTTGCTAAAGCAAACATTGTTGCTGTAGCACCGTCCTTCTCTACACTGAAGGGCAAGATCATCATTTAACGATATATTTTATCAGCTGTCTTGTTGTGATACATAATTATTGTCGCGTTTCTGTTCATTTGGTACAACATTGTTGCTGTGAATTTACACCATTTTTATGCCCTAGATAAACAACGATGATGGACCAAGCCAATACACTACGGCCTGCTACCTCTGATGCAAATGCTGCCAATGTCGCGGTCGAATTAACAGCCTTGAAACAACAACGAAGTGCCCTGAAAAGGAGCATCACGTCGATTAAAATTAAAGTCGACAAAGAAGAAAAAACATGCGATCAGACAATTTTAGAATGTCGTTTAGATATTTTAGAGTCATATTTTAAACAAATATGTCACATCCAAAGCCAAATTGAGCGTCAAGATTCCAACGACCAAGCCAGAAGTGATATTGAAGATCAGTATGTTTCGGCAAAAACACGAATATCAAAGTTGTTGAAGAAATTTCGGGAAAACAACGAGTCCGAAGCAAGCCTTAACCATACAGTTTCTCAACAAGCACCAAACCGATTACCAAACTTAAAATTGCCCAAATTCGACGGCAAATACAGCGAGTACAAAAGATTTATTGCTAGTTTCAAAAACATTGTTCACAATGAGCATATTTCTACAATTGATAAGTTCAACTATTTGCTAAGCTGCTTGTCTGGTCCTGCATTAGCTGTTGTAGAGGCATATCAAGTCACTGAAAACAATTACAATAAGGCACTGGATCGCCTAAAGGAAAGATTTGATAATAAACTTCAAATTTTCAACGATCATATTTCAACATTGTTTAACATAACGCCTGTAACAAAGCCCGATGCTGTTGGCCTTCGAAATATTGTAGATACAGTTTCTCATTAACTTCTTTAGGTACAGAAACAGATATTTTAAATGCAATATTAATACACTTAGTAATGATGAAAGTGGACTCCGAAACAAAATCCAAATACGATGAAAATCTAAAATTTGATGAATTACCGACGTGGGAAAATTGTTACCAAATTATAAGTCGAAGATGCCAATTCTTAGAAACTAAGGTTAAACCGCTCTATTTAACTAAACATCAGGAAGTTTTTAGCCAAAACCGAAATCGTAGTAAGTCAACCTTCTTACATGCAAAATCAGAATGTCCATATTGTCGTTGCACTGGGCACGAAATATACAAATGTGAGAGGTTTTTATCGCTGGCAACACAAAAACGCTTCGAATTCGTAAAATTATCATTGTTGTGCTTTAGTTGTTTAGGAAAAGGACATAATGTATCAAAATGCACTTCAAAATCTCGTTGTCGAATATGCCAAAAGCCACATCATAGTGTGTTGCATTTTCAGAACAATTCATTGCAACTTCAACATAATAGCATTACTGCTAATCCTCAGCCGTCGTGTAGCAACGACGTATCTTCGTTAATTTCTCGCGCAGGATTGTAGAAATAGTTGGCAACCAGTTCGAGCATTGCTAGACTCCTGCTCAGAATTAAATTTTATTATTACGGAAACAGTAAAATTTCTAAAACTTAAATCTGAATATACAAACCAGCAATTTTCCGGCATATCTGGTGTAAAAACTAATATCACACGGTTTGTAAAAGCCACAATTAAATCACGAATTAAGTTATTTGAACGCACTGCAACTTTTTTTGTAACTAATTCTATTGCTTCTAATCAACCTCGTACGCCAATAGACTGTAAGACCTGGAATATTCCAACAGGTTGAATTAGCAGATCCGTATTTTTACAAATCACAACGAGTTGACATATTAATTGGTTCTGAACTATTTTTTGAATTACTTTGCAACGGGGTAATTTCTTTAAATCCAAGATTGCCACGATTAGTGAACACAACATTTGGTTGGATTGTTGGTGGAAATTTAGATATCCCAAGTACAACAAATTCTTCAAATACTTTTACTTGTAACGTCACAATAAGGTCAGAACCGAGTTTAGACTCAATCTTACAGCGCTTTTGGCAACTTGAAGAATTTAACATGAAATCAACTAATTTAACGTTAGATGAAGAAAAGGCAGAATCCCATTTTATACAGAATGTAACTAAAAATCAAGATGGCCGTTTGCAAGTGCGATTACCGTTCAAATTTTCCCCTGAAACATTGGGTGATTCGTATGAAATTGCCAAAAAACGATTTTTGTCTCTTGAACGTAGATAGTTTCGTGATCCTGAATTAAAAATTGCTTATTCAAAATTCATCGAAGAATACATCGAGCTCAATCATATGTCACTGAATGAAAGTGTCGATCAAAGTAAGCCCCATTATTATATACCGCATCACTGCGTGTTACGCCCTGAAAGCACAAGTACTAAATTAAGGGTGGTTTTTGATGCATCCGCTTCGACCTCAAGTGGGATTTCATTAAATCAATTTTGTTCATTGGGCCAACAATACAGCAAGAACTTATTTTAACGTTACTTGCATTTCGATTAAATAGATATGCACTTACTGCAGACATATCGAAAATGTATAGGCAGTTCCTTATAGAAAAAGAAGATCGTTGTTTTCAATTAATTGTTTGGCGAGATGACATAAATAAAAAACTTCAAACGTTTGAGTTAAATACGGTAACGTATGGCATGTCTGCTGCACCTTTTCCGGCCATTCGATGCCTCAGTTATCTTGCGCAGTTGTGCACAGAGTCGCATCCAGAGGGCGCAAAAGTTATTAAAGAAAACTTTTACGTTGATGACTGCCTTACTGGCGCAGAAACGATAACAGAATTGCAGGAAAAAAATCTCAATTAATTGACATTTTGAGACATGCTGGTCTTGCATTGACAAAGTGGAACTCGAATCATGCTGACATTTTATCGGAAGCAATCGAAGAAGTTCCTATTCATATCGCAGATGAAACATGTACTAAAGCTTTAGGCATGTCGTGGAAGCCGAATATTGACAAATTTTATTTTAAGTTCAATTTATCGAAAATACAAACACCTACAAAGCGCTCAATACTTTCAACTGTAGCAAAAATTTTTGATGTTTTAGGCTTGCTCAGTCCGATTATCGTTCGATGCAAAATCTTGATTCAAGTAATATGGAAAAGTAATTTAAATTGGGATGAATGTTTGCCAACGGAACTGGCTATATTATGGTATAAAATTTAAATGATCTGGCATATATAAACAGCATTGAAATACCACGTTATGTTTTTACATCGGTGCAAGGCTATTGTGAAAAACACGGTTTTGCAGATGCGTCACAACGGGCTTATGGTTGTTCCATATATGTTCGCTCAATAGATGGCAATAAAACAAATGTTAATTTATTGATTGCGAAATCCAAAGTTGCTCCAAATAAGGTCCAGTCTATCCCGAGATTAGAGCTTTGTGCTGCGCTGTTGTTGGCTCGAACATGGAATAAAATCCGCCCTAAGTTGGAGAAGTATACCAAAGATATATATTTTTGGACTGATTCAACAATTGTTTTAAGTTGGTTGAAAATGCCATCATCATCGTTTACATGTTTTGTAGCTAATAGGTTATCAGAGTTGCAAGAGCTTAGCACAGACATCAATTGGAGATACATTTCCACAAAACAAAATCCTGCAGATATTGTTTCACGTGGTACCAGTGCTTTGAAGTTGCCTACTACTATTTGGTTTTCTGGACCAGATTTTCTCGTTGAGGACAAACAGATGTGGCCAGATACTCCATCGAATCTAAATTGCAAAGATGAAAACACTAAATTCGAATTACGCAAGGCCCTAACACTCCAATGTACTAAAGTTTTTACTGATGACAATTTTATTTTAAATATAATCGATGATTGCTCATCATTTCAGCGCATCTTACATACATTGGCGTATATTTACAGAATATTTAATGGAGTTCCAGTGAATAAAAATTTAAAATTAGCCGATGTTAAGCCTATATCTCATCTCGAATCAGAATTAGCTTTTTGGAAAATAGTTTCAGTCATCCAATCTCACACGTTCGAAAAGGAAATCGTTTGCTTAAAAGGTAATAAATTAATCCGCAATCAGATTAAAGGTCTATCGCCGTTTTTGGAAAAGAAACAGGTAGGTAAAACTAGTTTTGAAATTCTGCGAGTTGGGGGTCGACTGGAAAACGCACCTATACCTATAGATGTCAAATTCCCAGCACTTTTACCTAAAGACCATCGCTTTACTCGCCTGTATTTAGAATATCTTCATAGAACTCACTTGCATGCTGGTCCTAAGGCACTTATGGGTATCCTTCGGCAAGAAATTTGGGTCATCAACACTAGAGAGCTTATTCTTCGAATAGTACGCCAATGCGTACATTGTTTCCATTACAAACCCAGACTTGCGCAACAAATAATGGGTAACTTGCCTGCAGACCGATTTCGAGCACTAAGGCCATTTTTAGTATGTGGCGTTGACTTCTGTGGACCATTTTTTACTTCATATCGCATCAGAGGTAAGCAGCCGTATAAAACGTATCTGGCAGTCTTCGTATGTTTCTCATCTAAGGCTGTTCACATCGAGTTGGTGTCCGATCTATCGTCAAATAGTTTTCTATTACGCCTAAAACGTTTCGTCGGCAGAAGAGGTGTACCACAGCTTATTTACTGCGACAACGCAACAAATTTTGTTGGCGCAAATAAACATTTGCAGCAGTTCCTTAATCAATGTACTACTTCTGGTATACTCAACTACTGTAACAAAACCGGATTCCAATTTTGTTTTATTCCCCCACGTGCACCGCATTTTGGCGGGCTTTGGGAATCAGCAGTTAAATCTGCTAAAACATTGCTAGTTAAAAACATCGCACAAGCTTTCTTAACATTTGAAGAGCTGCAGACAGTAGCTATCGAGGTAGAGGCCATATTCAATTCACGGCCTATTGCACCATTAAGCAATGATCCACATGATGGCGAAGCATTAACTCCCGCGCATATGATCATTGGTTCATCATTGCTTGCAACACCAGACGAAAGTTTTGATTCCACTAAGGTGCCATATCTAACTAGGTATCAAAGAGTCACATTTTTAAAGCAACAATTTTGGGAATTATGGCAGCGTGATTATATCTCATCACTTCAACAACGTGCAAAATGGGTCACCCCACAGACAAACATCCAAGTTGGGTAATTGGTTTTAATGTATGAAGAAAATATTCCTCCTCAACAATGGCTTCTTGGTCGAATTTCTGAAGTTTTTGCCGGACGTGATGGTGTAGTACGAGTAGTCGAAATTAACACGAAAAGAGGTACATTCCGAAGAGCTGTTCAAAAGATCGCACCATTACCAATTCAAAATTGTTGAAACTCTCCTTTCAACCGGGGGAGCTTGTTTGGTCACAAAGCTAATAAGTTGTTTTTTTTATATTAAAATTTTTTTTATGTATATTTAACTGTCTTATTTTTGATGATAATAACTGAAAATATTTAAACTCCTACCTAATAATGTAACAGTCAATTTGGTTTGTTATATACATAAGTATTTACAGAAAGGGAATTATGAAAACCTGTTTTTGAAGTAAAACAATTCTGTTAGTACTAATTCAGCATCACCGCTAATAGTTGAAAATACCGCTAGCAATTATACAATTAAACTAAAAATTAAAATAAATTTTAAAGTTAGTTTTTGCAACATCACATTATATGTTTTTAATTCACCATAAAATTTGGCGACCGTGACAGGACACGGTAAAACATTAATAATACATTTGTGACATGTTTGCTGTGTTCATACATATATATTTTTTGGATATTTTTTGAACAAAACCCATGTAATAGCGGTTGATGCTGGACTAAATTGTTGTACAAACGGAATTATACAAATTTCGTCTTACGCAAAAAAATTTGGGCTTTACAATTTTGACCTTCGTTGCGCATTATCGTTTTTTCAACATTTATTGTATGCAAATACTTATCAAATTATCATTTCGTTGTGCAGTATAGAATTTTACACTGCTGTTAACAATTTGATTGAACGCAAATTACACCTCACTTTTATTGCGGAATACCAAATATTGGATTTAACACCATTTCAACGTTTCTTGCTGCCCTGTATTTTTCGTTGTTGCTGCTTAATTTCATCATACAGGGTTAGCACTAACAATCGTTTCGCATCGCAACGACGCAGTTCTTCATTGCGTCACTTGTTACTTTCATCAATATAGAATATTTGCTAAAGAGCAATTCCATATGAAAACGATCAAAATTGGCAAATTTTTGGACGACCCCTCTCCGATTTTAAAATAAATAGTCTCAATCGATTTCCCAGCAAAAAATAATGTACCTACATATTTTTTTTTTTTTTTATTGTGACTGGTTTAGTGGTGGTGTACACCACTGTCATGTGACAAAATTGAAGAATTCTTCATAAGGGACCTCATTGAAAGTTGTTTTAAAAAAAACTACTAAAGCGATCGCAACGAGTGATAGCTCGTTGGAAAGGTATTGAATCAGGCTTTAATTGAAAAATAAAATTTTCCTAATTTTTCTCAGAAATTTACCTTTTTTCCCATGAAAATTAAATTTTCCCATGAAAATTAAATTTTCCGATTTTCCACAGAAGCTCCTAAATTTTCCGGCTAATATTATTTTTTTTGGATTCCTCATAATTTTTGCTTTAAGAATCAGCAATAAAAATATGGGCCCCGACTCCTTGTTTGGACAGGAGAAGAGCATTTAAGAGACCACCTTGTTCTCATTGTTTTTATATTTTTTATAATTGAATTATTTTTAAATCTTTAACATTATTTTATTTTATTATTAAAAATACATTTTAAAAATTATTTTACAGTTAAAAATACATTTATGAAGAAAAAATCTATCTTATTTTGCTGCTTATACTTAATTACAATATTTATTAAAAATTTCAATTGTCTTGGCATCATTATAAAATTAAAGTAACTTTAAATTTAGCACGTCGGCAGACGAAGAGTACCGCTTTACATTAATTGACATATCAGAAATATTTGGTATGAAGCAATGAAACTTTTGCGTTCCAGTTATAGTTTTGACATTATTATATCTGTTTTGAAGTCGTCGCTCCATGGCATCGTGTTCTTTTTGAGTGCATAAAACTGTGTTAATGGCAATTTCCTTGCTTTGAATCCACGAAAACAAATGTTGTACATTTAAGATCTGGTCAGTATATGGCCTTTGCAAACTTGCCTTAGTCGCCATGCGTTTTAGGGTTCCCCCTAACGCATCGCATGGGCCCTTACCGTGGGACGTCGCAAAAAAGTGCCACTCGACCTTGCAGTTTTGTTCTTCTTCAATTATGCAAAGATTGTAAAAATTTTTTTTATTCTTGTACTGAGAAGCCGCGCCGTCTGAGAAAAACGTTACTTTGTCGATTGCATCGAATTTTGATTTTAAGAATTCAAACAGTTTCATTTGAAATAAATAAACGGACACATAATTATGAGCTAAACTCTCCGAGACAACAACAAGGCTTACGGTCTGTAGTTCGTTATTTTCGTTTTTGAAATAAATGCAAAAAGGATGCACCGTGCACTGGTCGTTTGCCCAGTGATAAGCCTGAATTTCATCCTGAACGAGAAAAGTGTAATTCTCGGCAAAGTCGCTTATCACAATGAATTCATTTTGGGCTAATTTCTCCTTACTTTCCTTTAGAAATTTCGATTGCATCTCGGATATGAAATGGTGCGCCTTCAGTTCATTCAACTTGAATCCGAATTCCTCGATGAATTTCGGAATCTGCTTTACCACGGTCTCAAGGGAACATCTGCCGCTGCTAATTATCCACTGTTTGAAATGCACCTCCTGAATTAACAGCTGTTCAAACTTTTCCGCCAAATATTGCTCTAGCTCGTCAATCTTCGGACAATTGTCGCATTTGGACAGTAGGATGGCAAACTTAGAAAATCCCACTTTTTCTGCTGCGTATTTCTCTTTGAACTGATGGTATGCTTCGGATAGATTACATAATAATAATCTGCGCTGCTTGTGTACTTTTTCTCCATCTTCACGTGTGATAACATAGTCACGTGTACCTGGGCAGGCGCGGCTGTTGTCATCATTGCAGTAAAAATCTTGAATCAATTTCACCGTTGCTTCGCTGAGGGTCCTTGAGCCAAATTTCTTGGTGGGAGTCGCCAATATGCCCTTCTGTCGAACTAATTCTTTGCTTCTTCTCGCGATGTAAAAAGATGTTTGAAACTGTTCAGAAATCTTGCGTATAGACCATGATTGAGGCAGCACAGATAAAATGAGATATTTCTCCGGAAAAGTGGTCGCTAAATTGAATTTTCTTTTCAACTGCTCAATCATTTGTTTGCCGTCATCAACGTCATCTGCTTGACTGCATTCGTTATCAGAGCCTTCATCAAATATTGTCGCGATTGCACTCATAACCTTGCCTTTTTTATCCTTCCTGTATTTTTCACTTCGCAACTTTCTTTTTCTAATAGGCGTTTCACCTAAAGTGGTAATAGCCTCATTCAAAGGACTCAAAGACATATTGACCATCGGAATGTCTGCCTCACTATCAGATGAAACATTTTGTTCAATTGTCATTTCACTCTCGGATTGTGGTTGCATTTGTTTCAATGCATTTGCTTGTTGAGAAAAATCGATTTTACACTTGGGGCAAATGAATTCTGCTTCTTCACCGTATTGTATATTTAATTCATTCATGTATCGCTTCGAAACACCAGTTAATTTTAATACTTTTATCTTTTTCGAACGATGCCCACTCTTGTTAAACGGATTGCAGCAAAATTTACTTTACAAAAAAAAAAACACTTTAACACTTTCACGTTTAGTATTCAATGAAATTTGACTCAGAGTGTGTGAAGTATTTATATTTATTTTTTGGTAAAAAATAGGTAAAAAAAATAAGCGATACTACTGCTATTATCCATGGATTTATGGCCGATCTTGTGAAGGCAGGCAGACCATATTCACTACACACTCAACTTGGGGCTCTTAAAAAAAAATTGATTTTTTCTTCATAAATGTATTTTTAACTGTAAAATAATTTTTAAAATGTATTTTTAATAATAAAATAAAATAATGATAAATAATTAAAAATAATTCAATTATAAAAAATATAAAAACAATGAGAACAAGGTGGTCTCTCTTAAATGCTCTTCTCCTGTCCAAACAAGGAGTCGGGGCCCATTTTTTTATTGCTGATTCTTAAAGCAAAAATTATGAGGAATCCAAAAAAAATAAAATTAGCCGGAAAATTTAGGAGCTTCTGTGGAAAATCGGAAAATTTAATTTTCATGGGAAAATTTAATTTTCATGGGAAAAAAGGTAAATTTCTGAGAAAAATTAGGAAAATTTTATTTTTCAATTAAAGCCTGATTCAATACCTTTCCAACGAGCTATCACTCGATCGCTTTAGTAGTTTTTTTTTAAACAACTTTCAATGAGGTCCCTTATGAAGAATTCTTAAATTTTGTCACATGACAGTGGTGTACACCACCACTAAACCAGTCACAATAAAAAAAAAAAAATATGTAGGTGCATTATTTTTTGCTGGGTAATCGATTGAGACTATTTATTTTAAAATCGGAGAGGGGTCGTCCAAAAGGTGATCGCTTTCATATGGAATTGCTCTAAAGCAAACATTGTTGCTGTAGCACCGTCCTTCTCTACACTGAAGGGCAAGATCATCATTTAACGATATATTTTATCAGCTGTCTTGTTGTGATACATAATTATTGTCGCGTTTCTGTTCATTTGGTACAACATTGTTGCTGTGAATTAACACCATTTTTATGCCCTAGATAAACAACGATGATGGACCAAGCCAATACACTACGGCCTGCTACCTCTGATGCAAATGCTGCCAATGTCGCGGTCGAATTAACAGCCTTGAAACAACAACGAAGTGCCCTGAAAAGGAGCATCACGTCGATTAAAATTAAAGTCGACAAAGAAGAAAAAACATGCGATCAGACAATTTTAGAATGTCGTTTAGATATTTTAGAGTCATATTTTAAACAAATATGTCACATCCAAAGCCAAATTGAGCGTCAAGATTCCAACGACCAAGCCAGAAGTGATATTGAAGATCAGTATGTTTCGGCAAAAACACGAATATCAAAGTTGTTGAAGAAATTTCGGGAAACCAACGAGTCCGAAGCAAGCCTTAACCATACAGTTTCTCAACAAGCACCAAACCGATTACCAAACTTAAAATTGCCCAAATTCGACGGCAAATACAGCGAGTACAAAAGATTTATTGCTAGTTTCAAAAACATTGTTCACAATGAGCATATTTCTACAATTGATAAGTTCAACTATTTGCTAAGCTGCTTGTCTGGTCCTGCATTAGCTGTTGTAGAGGCATATCAAGTCATTGAAAACAATTACAATAAGGCACTGGATCGCCTAAAGGAAAGATTTGATAATAAACTTCAAATTTTCAACGATCATATTTCAACATTGTTTAACATAACGCCTGTAACAAAGCCCGATGCTGTTGGCCTTCGAAATATTGTAGATACAGTTTCTGCGCTTCGCGGCTCATTAACTTCTTTAGGACCAGAAACAGATATTTTAAATGCAATATTAATACACTTAGTAATGATGAAAGTGGACTCCGAAACAAAATCCAAATACGATGAAAATCTAAAATTTGATGAATTACCGACGTGGGAAAATTGTTACCAAATTATAAGTCGAAGATGCCAATTCTTAGAAACTAAGGTTAAAGCGCTCTATTTAACTAAACATCAGGAAGTTTTAAGCCAAAACCGAAATCGTAGTAAGTCAACCTTCTTACATGCAAAATCAGAATGTCCATATTGTCGTTGCACTGGGCACGAAATATACAAATGTGAGAGGTTTTTATCGCTGGCAACACAAAAACGCTTCGAATTCGTAAAATTATCATTGTTGTGCATCAATTGTTTAGGAAAAGGACATAATGTATCAAAATGCACTTCAAAATCTCGTTGTCGAATATGCCAAAAGCCACATCATAGTGTGTTGCATTTTCAGAACAATTCATTGCAACTTCAACATAATAGCATTACTGCTAATCCTCAGCCGTCGTGTAGCAACGACGTATCTTCGTTAATTTCTCGCGCAGGTGCTGGTGCTCTGTTACCAACCGCGCTAATATTCATCAAGGATTGTAGAAATAGTTGGCAACCAGTTCGAGCATTGCTAGACTCCTGCTCAGAATTAAATTTTATTACTACGGAAACAGTAAAATTTCTAAAACTTAAATCTGAATATACAAACCAGCAAGTTTCCGGCATATCTGGTGTAAAAACTAATATCACACGGTTTGTAAAAGCCACAATTAAATCACGAATTAAGTTATTTGAACGCACTGCAACTTTTTTTGTAACTAATTCTATTGCTTCTAATCAACCTCGTACGCCAATAGACTGTAAGACCTGGAATATTCCAACACAGGTTGAATTAGCAGATCCGTATTTTTACAAATCACAACGAGTTGACATATTAATTGGTTCTGAACTATTTTTTGAATTACTTTGCAACGGGGTAATTTCTTTAAATCCAAGATTGCCACAATTAGTGAACACAACATTTGGTTGGATTGTTGGTGGAAATTTAGATATCCCAAGTACAACAAATTCTTCAAATACTTTTACTTGTAACGTCACAATAAGGTCAGAACCGAGTTTAGACTCAATCTTACAGCGCTTTTGGCAACTTGAAGAATTTAACATGAAATCAACTAATTTAACGTTAGATGAAGAAAAGGCAGAATCCCATTTTATACAGAATGTAACTAAAAATCAAGATGGCCGTTTGCAAGTGCGATTACCGTTCAAATTTTCCCCTGAAACATTGGGTGATTCGTATGAAATTGCCAAAAAACGATTTTTGTCTCTTGAAGGTAGATTGTTTCGTGATCCTGAATTAAAAATTGCTTATTCAAAATTCATCGAAGAATACATCGAGCTCAATCATATGTCACTGAATGAAAGTGTCGATCAAAGTAAGCCCCATTATTATATACCGCATCACTGCGTGTTACGCCCTGAAAGCACAAGTACTAAATTAAGGGTGGTTTTTGATGCATCCGCTTCGACCTCAAGTGGGATTTCATTAAATCAAATTTTGTTCATTGGGCCAACAATACAGCAAGAACTTATTTTAACGTTACTTGCATTTCGATTAAATAGATATGCACTTACTGCAGACATATCGAAAATGTATAGGCAGTTCATTATAGAAAAAGAAGATCGTTGTTTTCAATTAATTGTTTGGCGAGATGACATAAATAAAAAACTTCAAACGTTTGAGTTAAATACGGTAACGTATGGCATGTCTGCTGCACCTTTTCTGGCCATTCGATGCCTCAGTTATCTTGCGCAGTTGTGCACAGAGTCGCATCCAGAGGGCGCAAAAGTTATTAAAGAAAACTTTTACGTTGATGACTGCCTTACTGGCGCAGAAACGATAACAGAATTGCAGGAAAAAAAATCTCAATTAATTGACATTTTGAGTCATGCTGGTCTTGCATTGACAAAGTGGAACTCGAATCATGCTGACATTTTATCGGAAGCAATCGAAGAAGTTCCTATTCATATCGCAGATGAAACATGTACTAAAGCTTTAGGCATGTCGTGGAAGCCGAATATTGACAAATTTTATTTTAAGTTCAATTTATCGAAAATACAAACACCTACAAAGCGCTCAATACTTTCAACTGTAGCAAAAATTTTTGATGTTTTAGGCTTGCTCAGTCCGATTATCGTTCGATGCAAAATCTTGATTCAAGTAATACGGAAAAGTAATTTAAATTGGGATGAATGTTTGCCAACGGAACTGGCTATATTATGGTATGAAATTTAAAATGATTTGGCATATATAAACAGCATTGAAATACCACGTTATGTTTTTACATCGGTGCAAGGCTATTGTGAAATACACGGTTTTGCAGATGCGTCACAACGGGCTTATGGTTGTTCCATATATGTTCGCTCAATAGATGGCAATAAAACAAATGTTAATTTATTGATTGCGAAATCCAAAGTTGCTCCAAATAAGGACCAGTCTATCCCGAGATTAGAGCTTTGTGCTGCGCTGTTGTTGGCTCGAACATGGAATAAAATCCGCCCTAAGTTGGAGAAGTATACCAAAGATATATATTTTTGGACTGATTCAACAATTGTTTTAAGTTGGTTGAAAATGCCATCATCATCGTTTACATGTTTTGTAGCTAATAGGTTATCAGAGTTGCAAGAGCTTAGCACAGACATCAATTGGCGATACATTTCTACAAAACAAAATCCTGCAGATATTGTTTCACGTGGTACCAGTGCTTTGAAGTTGCCTACTACTATTTGGTTTTCTGGACCAGATTTTCTCGTTGAGGACAAACAGATGTGGCCAGATACTCCATCGAATCTAAATTGCAAAGATGAAAACACTAAATTCGAATTACGCAAGGCCCTAACACTCCAATGTACTAAAGTTTTTACTGATGACAATTTTATTTTAAATATAATCGATGATTGCTCATCATTTCAGCGCATCTTACATACATTGGCGTATATTTACAGAATATTTAATGGAATAAAAATTTAAAATTAGCCGATGTTAAGCCTATATCTCATCTCGAATCAGAATTAGCTTTTTGGAAAATAGTTTCAGTCATCCAATCTCACACGTTCGAAAAGGAAATCGTTTGCTTAAAAGGTAATAAATTAATCCGCAATCAGATTAAAGGTCTATCGCCGTTTTTGGAAAAGAAACAAGTAGGTAAAACTAGTTTTGAAATTCTGCGAGTTGGGGGTCGACTGGAAAACGCACCTATACCTATAGATGCCAAATTCCCAGCACTTTTACCTAAAGACCATCGCTTTACTCGCCTGTATTTAGAATATCTTCATAGAACTCACTTGCATGCCTAAGGCACTTATGGGTATCCTTCGGCAAGAAATTTGGGTCATCAACACTAGAGAGCTTATTCGTCGAATAGTACGCCAATGCGTACATTGTTTCCATTACAAACCCAGACTTGCGCAACAAATAATGGGTAACTTGCCTGCAGACCGATTTCGAGCACTAAGGCCATTTTTAGTATGTGGCGTTGACTTCTGTCTGGCAGTCTTCGTATGTTTCTCATCTAAGGCTGTTCACATCGAGTTGGTGTCCGATCTATCGTCAAATAGTTTTCTATTACGCCTAAAACGTTTCGTCGGCAGAAGAGGTGTACCACAGCGTATTTACTGCGACAACGCAACAAATTTTGTTGGCGCAAACAAACATTTGCAGCAGTTCCTTAATCAATGTACTACTTCTGGTATACTCAACTACTGTAACAAAACCGGATTCAAATTTTGTTTTATTCCCCCACGTGCACCGCATTTTGGCGGGCTTTGGGAATCAGCAGTTAAATCTGCTAAAACATTGCTAGTTAAAAACATCGCACAAGCTTTCTTAACATTTGAAGAGCTGCAGACAGTAGCTATCGAGGTAGAGGCCATACTCAATTCACAGCCTATTGCACCATTAAGCAATGATCCAAATGATGGCGAAGCATTAACTCCCGCGCATATGATCATTGGTTCATCATTGCTTGCAACACCAGACGAAAGTTTTGATTCCACTAAGGTGCCATATCTAACTAGGTATCAAAGAGTCACATTTTTAAAGCAACAATTTTGGGAATTATGGCAGCGTGATTATATCTCATCACTTCAACAACGTGCAAAATGGGTCACCCCACAGACAAACATCCAAGTTGGGCAATTGGTTTTAATGTATGAAGAAAACATTCCTCCTCAACAATGGCTTCTTGGTCGAATTTCTGAAGTTTTTGCCGGACGTGATGGTGTAGTACGAGTAGTCGAAATTAACACGAAAAGAGGTACATTCCGAAGAGCTGTTCAAAAGATCGCACCATTACCAATTCAAAATTGTTGAAACTCTCCTTTCAACCGGGGGAGCATGTTTGGTCACAAAGCTAATAAGTTGTTTTTTTTATATTAAAATTTTTTTTATGTATATTTAACTGTCTTATTTTTGATGATAATAACTGAAAATATTTAAACTCCTACCTAATAATGTAACAGTCAATTTGGTTTGTTATATACATAAGTATTTACAGAAAGGGAATTATGAAAACCTGTTTTTGAAGTAAAACAATTCTGTTAGTACTAATTCAGCATCACCGCTAATAGTTGAAAATACCGCTAGCAATTATACAATTAAACTAAAAATTAAAATAAATTTTAAAGTTAGTTTTTGCAACATCACATTATATGTTTTTAATTCACCATAAAATTTGGCGACCGTGACAGGACACGGTAAAACATTAATAATACATTTGTGACATGTTTGCTGTGTTCATATATATTTTTTGGATATTTTTTGAACAAAACCCATGTAATAGCGGTTGATGCTGGACTAAATTGTTGTACAAACGGAATTATACAAATTTCGTCTCACGCAAAAAAATTTTGGCTTTACAATTTTGACCTTCGTTGCGCATTATCGTTTTTTCAACATTTATTGTATGCAAATACTTATCAAATTATCATTTCGTTGTGCAGTATAGAATTTTACACTGCTGTTAACAATTTGATTGAACGCAAATTACACCTCACTTTTATTGCGGAATACCAAATATTGGATTTAACACCATTTCAACGTTTCTTGCTGCCCTGTATTTTTCGTTGTTGCTGCTTAATTTCATCATACAGGGTTAGCACTAACAATCGTTTCGCATCGCAACGACGCAGTTCTTCATTGCGTCACTTGTTACTTTCATCAATATAGAATATTTGCTAAAGCAAACATTGTTGCTGTAGCACCGTCCTTCTCTACACTGAAGGGCAAGATCATCATTTAACGATATATTTTATCAGCTGTCTTGTTGTGATACATAATTATTGTCGCGTTTCTGTTCATTTGGTACAACATTGTTGCTGTGAATTTACACCATTTTTATGCCCTAGATAAACAACGATGATGGACCAAGCCAATACACTACGGCCTGCTACCTCTGATGCAAATGCTGCCAATGTCGCGGTCGAATTAACAGCCTTGAAACAACAACGAAGTGCGCTGAAAAGGAGCATCACGTCGATTAAAATTAAAGTCGACAAAGAAGAAAAAACATGCGATCAGACAATTTTAGAATGTCGTTTAGATATTTTAGAGTCATATTTTAAACAAATATGTCACATCCAAGCCAAATTGAGCGCCAAGATTCCAACGACCAAGCCAGAAGTGATATTGAAGATCAGTATGTTTCGGCAAAAACACGAATATCAAAGTTGTTGAAGAAATTTCGGGAAAACAACGAGTCCGAAGCAAGCCTTAACCATACAGTTTCTCAACAAGCACCAAACCGATTACCAAACTTAAAATTGCCCAAATTCAACGGCACATACAGCGAGTACAAAAGATTTATTGCTAGTTTCAAAAACATTGTTCACAATGAGCATATTTCTACAATTGATAAGTTCAACTATTTGCTAAGCTGCTTGTCTGGTCCTGCATTAGCTGTTGTAGAGGCATATCAAGTCACTGAAAACAATTACAATAAGGCACTGGATCGCCTAAAGGAAAGTTTTGATAATAAACTTCAAATTTTCAACGATCATATTTCAACATTGTTTAACATAACGCCTGTAACAAAGCCCGATGCTGTTGGCCTTCGAAATATTGTAGATACAGTTTCTGCGCTTCGCGGCTCATTAACTTCTTTAGGTACAGAAACAGATATTTTAAATGCAATATTAATACACTTAGTAATGATGAAAGTGGACTCCGAAACAAAATCCAAATACGATGAAAATCTAAAATTTGATGAATTACCGACGTGGGAAAATTGTTACCAAATTATAAGTCGAAGATGCCAATTCTTAGAAACTAAGGTTAAACCGCTCTATTTAACTAAACATCAGGAAGTTTTTAGCCAAAACCGAAATCGTAGTAAGTCAACCTTCTTACATGAAAAATCAGAATGTCCATATTGTCGTTGCACTGGGCACGAAATATACAAATGTGAGAGGTTTTTATCGCTGGCAACACAAAAACGCTTCGAATTCGTAAAATTATCATTGTTGTGCATCAATTTTTTAGGAAAAGGACATAATGTATCAAAATGCACTTCAAAATCTCGTTGTCGAATATGCCAAAAGCCACATCATAGTGTGTTGCATTTTCAGAACAATTCATTGCAACTTCAACATAATAGCATTACTGCTAATCCTCAGCCGTCGTGTAGCAATGACGTATCTTCGTTAATTTCTCGCGCAGGTGCTGGTGCTCTGTTACCAACCGCGCTAATATTCATCAAGGATTGTAGAAATAGTTGGCAACCAGTTCGAGCATTGCTAGACTCCTGCTCAGAATTAAATTTTATTACTACGGAAACAGTAAAATTTCTAAAACTTAAATCTGAATATACAAACCAGCAAGTTTCCGGCATATCTGGTGTAAAAACTAATATCACACGGTTTGTAAAAGCCACGATTAAATCACGAATTAAGTTATTTGAACGCACTGCAACTTTTTTGTAACTAATTCTATTGCTTCTAATCAACCTCGTACGCCAATAGACTGTAGGACCTGGAATATTCCAACACAGGTTGAATAAGCAGATCCGTATTTTTACAAATCACAACGAGTTGACATATTAATTGGTTCTGAACTATTTTTTGAATTACTTTGCAACGGGGTAATTTCTTTAAATCCAAGATTGCCACGATTAGTGAACACAACATTTGGTTGGATTGTTGGTGGAAATTTAGATATCCCAAGTACAACAAATTCTTCAAATACTTTTACTTGTAACGTCACAATAAGGTCAGAACCGAGTTTAGACTCAATCTTACAGCGCTTTTGGCAACTTGAAGAATTTAACATGAAATCAACTAATTTAACGTTAGATGAAGAAAAGGCAGAATCCCATTTTATACAGAATGTAACTAAAAATCAAGATGGCCGTTTGCAAGTGCGATTACCGTTCAAATTTTCCCCTGAAATATTGGGTGATTCGTATGAAATTGCCAAAAAACGATTTTTGTCTCTTGAACGTAGATTGTTTCGTGATCCTGAATTAAAAATTGCTTATTCAAAATTCATCGAAGAATACATCGAGCTCAATCATATGTCTCTGAATGAAAGTGTCGATCAAAGTAAGCCCTATTATTATATACCGCATCACTGCGTGTTACGCCCTGAAAGCACAAGTACTAAATTAAGGGTGGTTTTTGATGCATCCGCTTCGACCTCAAGTGGGATTTCATTAAATCAATTTTGTTCATTGGGCCAACAATACAGCAAGAACTTATTTTAACGTTACTTGCATTTCGATTAAATAGATATGCACTTACTGCAGACATATCGAAAATGTATAGGCAGTTCCTTATAGAAAAAGAAGATCGTTGTTTTCAATTAATTGTTTGGCGAGATGACATAAATAAAAAACTTCAAACGTTTGAGTTAAATACGGTAACGTATGGCATGTCTGCTGCACCTTTTCCGGCCATTCGATGCCTCAGTTATCTTGCGCAGTTGTGCACAGAGTCGTATCCAGAGGGCGCAAAAGTTATTAAAGAAAACTTTTACGTTGATGACTGCCTTACTGGCGCAGAAACGATAACAGAATTGCAGGAAAAAAAATCTCAATTAATTGACATTTTGAGACATGCTGGTCTTGCATTGACAAAGTGGAACTCGAATCATGCTGACATTTTATCGGAAGCAATCGAAGAAGTTCCTATTCATATCGCAGATGAAACATGTACTAAAGCTTTAGGCATGTCGTGGAAGCCGAATATTGACAAATTTTATTTTAAGTTCAATTTATCGAAAATACAAACACCTACAAAGCGCTCAATACTTTAAACTATAGCAAAAATTTTTGATGTTTTAGGCTTGCTCAGTCCGATTATCGTTCGATGCAAAATCTTGATTCAAGTAATATGGAAAATTAATTTAAATTGGGATGAATGTTTGCCAACGGAACTGGCTATATTATGGTATGAAATTGAAAATGATTTGGCATATATAAACAGCATTGAAATACCACGTTATGTTTTTACATCGGTGCAAGGCTATTGTGAAATACACGGTTTTGCAGATGCTTCACAACGGGCTTATGGTTGTTCCATATATGTTCGCTCAATAGATGGCAATAAAACAAATGTTAATTTATTGATTGCGAAATCCAAAGTTGCTCCAAATAAGGTCCAGTCTATCCCGAGATTAGAGCTTTGTGCTGCGCTGTTGTTGGCTCGAACATGGAATAAAATCCGCCCTAAGTTGGAGAAGTATACCAAAGATATATATTTTTGGACTGATTCAACAATTGTTTTAAGTTGGTTGAAAATGCCATCATCATCGTTTACATGTTTTGTAGCTAATAGGTTATCAGAGTTGCAAGAGCTTAGCACAGACATCAATTGGCGATACATTTCTACAAAACAAAATCCTGCAGATATTGTTTCAGGTGGTACCAGTGCTTTGAAGTTGCCTACTACTATTTGGTTTTCTGGACCAGATTTTCTCGATGAGGACAAACAGATGTGGCCAGATACTCCATCGAATCTAAATTGCAAAGATGAAAACACAAAATTCGAATTACGCAAGGCCCTAACACTCCAATGTACTAAAGTTTTTACTGATGACAATTTTATTTTAAATATAATCGATGATTGCTCATCATTTCAGCGCATCTTACATACATTGGCGTATATTTACAGAATATTTAATGGAGTTCCAGTGAATAAAAATTTAAATTAGCCGATGTTAAGCCTATATCTCATCTCGAATCAGAATTAGCTTTTTGGAAAATAGTTTCAGTCATCCAATCTCACACGTTCGAAAAGGAAATCGTTTGCTTAAAAGGTAATAAATTAATCCGCAATCAGATTAAAGGTCTATCGCCGTTTTTGGAAAAGAAACAAGTAGGTAAAACTAGTTTTGAAATTCTGCGAGTTGGGGGTCGACTGGAAAACGCACCTATACCTATAGATGCCAAATTCCCAGCACTTTTACCTAAAGACCATCGCTTTACTCGCCTGTATTTAGAATATCTTCATAGAACTCACTTGCATGCTGGTCCTAAGGCACTTATGGGTATCCTTCGGCAAGAAATTTGGGTCATCAACACTAGAGAGCTTATTCGTCGAATAGTACGCCAATGCGTACATTGTTTCCATTACAAACCCAGACTTGCGCAACAAATAATGGGTAACTTGCCTGCAGACCGATTTCGAGCACAAATGCCATTTTTAGTATGTGGCGTTGACTTCTGTGGACCATTTTTTACTTCATATCGCATCAGAGGTAAGCGGCCGTATAAAACGTATCTGGCAGTCTTCGTATGTTTCTCATCTAAGGCTGTTCACATCGAGTTGGTGTCCGATCTATCGTCAAATAGTTTTCTATTACGCCTAAAACGTTTCGTCGGCAGAAGAGGTGTACCACAGCGTATTTACTGCGACAACGCAACAAATTTTGTTGGCGCAAATAAACATTTGCAGCAGTTCCTTAATCAATGTACTACTTCTGGTATACTCAACTACTGTAACAAAACCGGATTCCAATTTTGTTTTATTCCCCACGTGCACCGCATTTTGGCGGGCTTTGGGAATCAGCAGTTAAATCTGCTAAAACATTGCTAGTTAAAAACATCGCACAAGCTTTCTTAACATTTGAAGAGCTGCAGACAGTAGCTATCGAGGTAGAGGCCATACTCAATTCACGGCCTATTGCACCATTAAGCAATGATCCAAATGATGGCGAAGCATTAACTCCCGCGCATATGATCATTGGTTCATCATTGCTTGCAACACCAGACGAAAGTTTTGATTCCACTAAGGTGCCATATCTAACTAGGTATCAAAGAGTCACATTTTTAAAGCAACAATTTTGGGAATTATGGCAGCGTGATTATATCTCATCACTTTAACAACGTGCAAAATGGGTCACCCCACAGACAAACATCCAAGTTGGGCAATTGGTTTTAATGTATGAAGAAAACATTCCTCCTCAACAATGACTTCTTGGTCGAATTTCTGAAGTTTTTGCCGGACGTGATGGTGTAGTACGAGTAGTCGAAATTAACACGAAAAGAGGTACATTCCGAAGAGCTGTTCAAAAGATCGCACCATTACCAATTCAAAATTGTTGAAACTCTCCTTTCAACCGGGGGAGCATGTTTGGTCACAAAGCTAATAAGTTGTTTTTTTTTATATTAAAATTTTTTTTATGTATATTTAACTGTCTTAGTTTTGATGATAATAACTGAAAATATTTAAACTCCTACCTAATAATGTAACAGTCAATTTGGTTTGTTATATACATAAGTATTTACATAAATGGAATTATGAAAACCTGTTTTTGAAGTAAATACAAGCAATATTTGAAAACAATTCTGTTAGTACTAATTCAGCATCACCGCTAATAGTTGAAAATACCGCTAGCAATTATACAATTAAACTAAAAATTAAAATAAATTTTAAAGTTAGTTTTTGCAACATCACATTATATGTTTTTAATTCACCAAGTCGTTTTCTTTACAAGAAGTTATAGATATAAAATTCGAAAAAAAACAAACCTTTTGTTGCGGAAATTCTATTTATCAATTTCCATTTAGTTGAAGAAACATAAATTCCCATATATGCCAGCCCTGAAATGTTAAACAGTTGCCACCAATTGCAACCCTTCACTACGACTAGTGTTGCATTGTTAGTCTGCTGCCAGTACGTAGCTTTCGGACGGTGCTGCCACATTCTAGTTATTTTCACATATAAATACTCCAGCAATGTGGCATGGCAGTTAGTTAATAATAAAACGCTAAAGAAACATCATTGGAGATTAATTGAATAAGATGTGTTTTCTGTTAAAGTGTAACTTAATGGATGGTCAATAAAGTATCTTGTGTAATTGTTTTAAGTTTGTGTTTAAATAAAGAGTAGCTATAGAAAATTTCAACGGTGTTTATTATTTTTTCTTTTTATTTATTACAACTAAGCTAAATGCTTATCTGGTAACTTATATTTCATATTAAATTAAATAAAAGGCACAGTCGGTAAGGATATAACCCAGTGGTTAGTCCTACTGGTTCTATAAGCACGCTCGTGTTTTGTTGCAAATTTCCTAGCTTCTTCAACTACGGTTGGAAAACGAAAATCTCTATGTAGATCATCGTTTCTTACATACCACGGGCAGTTTGTATGCGGTATCATCAGCGAAAGTAGCTATTTTTGCTTCAGGTGAAGTTGGCAAATCCCTAGTGTATATTTGCAATATAAAAAGAACTAGATTTATTTAAAGGAAATAAATCAACTATTTTTAAATGTAAAATCGAACATTATCACATAATTTTTTTTAATCGGGTTTTCATTGAAAAAAGTTCCGATATAATTATAGTAATTATATATAATCATGTATAACGGCGTACATAAACTGATCTCATAGGATCCCGTGAGATCTCATCTGATGTTATTTATATGCTGGTTAGCGATTACCTGACGAAGTTACATGGATACGAAACGAAAACAGATTCAGTGTTTTACGATCACTTTGTGTGTTTTGGTAACCATAACCGATTCCGATTTCAAGCAGGTTGAATATGTGACCAAAGTAAATCTGGTGTCGGGTAATCTACGAGTGGTTAGCTAGCACGAACTAGGTTATCGGGCAGACGATTTGGTGTGGTTACATTCCGATAAATTTCTGGTCATAATTAGCGAGTAGGACCCAAGGGACACCAGCTGAAGTACAAATTCTTGTCAGCGACGAAGAGAGGGAGTAAAAACGCGAGGGAGTAACAATGATCCATTGAATACCAGTTGAAAGTAATTGGTTTATTTGTCTCTTAAATACATTCGCATTGTCCAATTTAACCATATAATAGCTGTGTTTATGCGGCTAGCTATCGACGCTGGCTTATGTCATTCCCAACGTTTAGTTGTAACGCTTAACGTTACTTATGTCAAATTTTTATAGAAATAACAAAAGTCAACGTTAATAGCTACCCGCATAAATACAGCTAATAAAAATGACCAATTTTCCTGTAGAACAGCATTTCATGGTTAATCTGTTTGTGTTTCTTGTTGACTTGTTTTGAAGTTTAATCATTTCGAACACAAATGGTTAATGGATGCACTGCATAATTGGTGTACTTCACGGTCAATCGCATTTACAAAATTTTCTTTAAGTGTAATGGGTGCTCTTGAAAAACAGTATGCACTGATGTTTTTGTACTACATTTTTGAATAATTTCGTAAATTAAATCGCTTATTGTTCTGATGAAATATTATTAGTAATAGCTGTTTATCAGTAACAAACTTTAACTATCGACCAAAAGTATATTCATGAAAGTGATGTACTGCGTAGAAAACAGCTAAAACTTCTATATGCAATTGAGAATAATTTGTTTCTTCACTTGTTACAGATTTAGATGCAAATGGAATTGGCGTCACTCCTCGCTCTTCTAGATACGACAGTACGCCAATAATTTGTGTTGGACTTGCATCACAAGCCAGTTGAAGCGGGAACTCTGAGTTATACGGTATTAGAACCCGGTAGCTTGCAATTTCCTGCTTTATTGTTTGTATTGCATGCTTTTTAACATTCACTGGACCATTTAAATTTCGAATTTTGTGTAAAAGTTTCCGTTAGGCTAATGTTATTGTATAGTTGACACATTTAAATTAAATCTTGAATAATATGTTATCATACGTAGAAATTGTCTTACATCGTCAACCGTTTTAGCTTCTAGCATTTCGCTCATTTGCGACAATACCGGCATAACTAAAAAAAACACGATTTTTGAGTTAAATTTGCAAAAAATGTTGGTCACACCATAATCTAAAACATATCAAAAATGGTATTGATATCTCTTTCCCTCATTAAATGGCGACCAAAAATGTTTTGCATTTTACGCAAGAGTTAGGCTAAATTGAAAATTTTAAATGCAATTATCTCGAAATCGCAAATGAGCGATTTGTAGAATTGCAAATGAGCGATTTGTAGAATTGGTTCAATTTTTGTAAAGATTTTTGCACTTTGTTATGTTCAATACTGTATCCCAAAAATTAATATTTAGTTCGAAAAATAAACATTTTGCAAGATTTTAATATAAAGTGGAAATTTTGTAGTTGTTGTAAACATCATTTCAAATTATATTTCTACTCATATCAAAATTAAATTCTGATTAAGTTAGGCTGGTGCCGTGCTGAATAAGACTTGATGGTTAATCAACTGGTAGACTTTCAATAAATCATACCGACAAAGATATTTTGCATTACGAAGACTGTTAAAAAATTGACACGTTCTATCAATGAGTACGGAATCTGGCGTTATCTTGTATAACCCGGTGTACAACTGTTTCGCTTGTGATGCGCATCGTGCTTGCAAAAGCATCATATGGCAACACAGCAAATGTCAGATGTTCGAACGAGTTAGATTATGCGATCTGGTTGAGCATATAATGCTCAACCAGATCGCAAACAAATGGCAAACACGAATCACAAAATTGGTTGTTGTAATCTCTTGCATTTAGTATAAAGGTATTTATTATTTATTTTATTTTTAAAGTCGAGATTGGTGCAATCCAAAATCCAACTCACATTTCCATTTTTATTTCTATTACGTTCGATTATAAGGGGATCTCAATAACATTTTGTAATAAATAACATACGTACAATAATTGTTATTAAAAACGTACATTTCAATAATAATTACTTTTTTTAATATTTAATTACAAAAAATTACAATAAAAAAAATCAAAAATAATAACAACCATTCTATTTATATAATTAAATAAGGTTTTTTATTTTAAAATTAAAACATTAAAGCAAGTACTATAATAAACATAAGGAAAAAGTTAAATTTCAGTTAAATCTGACCCAAGAAACATTTTTACGGACTCTGTACGTTTCGGTACGTTTTCGGTCCGAAAATACGTATCCGTCAAAGCTTTTACGTAAACCGAACATTAACGGACCGTATAATTGAATTTTCGAAAACAATACGTTTTTACTCCGTTTTTGTGTATCCGTAGCTGTACTGTCAAATACGGAAAACTATTTTTAATCAGTTTTTCTTCCGTTGGTTTGGATTTGTTTAGTTATTAAAATCAAATACTAAAATATCCATGAGGTAAATATTTATGAAATTTAAAACTATTTTTACGGTGATGTATACACATTTATGCAGATTTGCAAATAAAAATATTACCTGAAAGTTTATAATAGATTTTGTGAAAAACTTTGCAAATTTGCATAGTGTCCAACATCATCGTGAATACAACCATTCAAACCAAAATGAAATTTTTGTTTTATTTTTTCATGATTTTTAATTGGCCACAACCGCAGTGATTGATGGATACTAAATGTGCTGGTAATTTTGTTTGGCATTTGTTGTATTTAGTTTTTAAAAGTTTTCTTATTCTATTTTAAATATTTTTGTAAATAAATTTAAAAAAAAAACAAGTAAGAGCGGCTAAATTCGGCTATGCCGAATCTTATATACCCTTCACCATGGTTGGGAAAAAACAGAAGTTTATATATGGAGATATATGGAATGGACAGATTTATATACGGACGCCTTTAAGAGGAAATTAACCATTTAGTTTTGTGATAAAACTTTGACTCGGGAAGATTTATGGTTCCAGAAAATAGGTATTTAAAAAAATGTATGTTTTGGGCATAACTTTTTTGTATCTGAACCGATTTTTCCGAGTTTTTTAGCAAATATGTTATACTAAAGATTTTCGATCTTTTGCTATATAAGACGTATCCATAGGTCATATTACAGCTCTAAAATAATATATGAGAAATAAAATGGTTTAAAAATCTTTTTATAAATTCTTTTAATTTGGAGCAAAAAATAGAAAAAAAACCGTTTGTATCAGAGGGTTTTTATAAAAATTTTGATGTTTTTAGCCTATTTATGGATTATTTAATTATTAATTTAAAATTTTATTTAAATTAATTATTTAAAAAACAAAAAAAAAGTCTTAAGAAAATATAAAAAAATTGTACAAAAAAAAAATTGAGGTCATGCGGAATCATCGTTAATATAATTAAATAAACAGTTTACGTTCATTAGAGATTTGTTTGGTTTTTATTTAAATGACAAATCTTTGTATGTGTTTGTTGTTTGTGTATAAAAGGTGAAGAGGTGAAAGAAAAGAATTTCAACAAATCGTTAAAAGAAATCACTAGAACTGCATGTGTTTTATTTCTACAAAAACGTTTGATTAAGCTGGCAAATTTGCAATTGGGATTTTATTTCGCTTTTTTATTAAAAAAATATTTTTAGCTTAATTTTAAAAATTTTTTTATAAATTATTATAAGTTATGACATAAAATAGTTGCTTTCAAAGGGGAATTATGTATAAAACCGTTTGTATTTTGTTTGTATCAGAGGGTTTTTATAAAAATTTTTATGTTTTTAGCCTATTTATGGATTATTTAATTATTAATATAAAATTTTATTTAAATTAATTATAAAATGTTAAAAAAAAAAATAAAAAAAAAGTCTTAAGAAAATAAAAAAAAAATTGTAAAAAAAAGTTGAATTGACCGGGTGTAGGATTCGAACCCGCGCCTTAGAGAAAAAAAAAACATTTGTGACATAGCGTTTAGACAACTGAGCTATTAAGGTTATGTGGAATCATCGTTAATAGAATTAAATAAACAGTTTTCGTTCAATAGGAATTTGTTTGGTTTTTATTTAAATGACACATCTTTGTATTGGTTTGTTGTTTGTGTATAAAAGGTGAAGAGGTGAAAGAAAATAATTTCAACAAATGGATGTTTTGTTATGCGTAATATTCAACATACATATAAAAACAAAAGGATTTTCCAAAAAAAATTAGAGGTAGTCCTGGTTTTTTGCTAATATCTCAGCCATTTATCAACCGATCTGGCTGATTTTTAATAGCAAACAGAAATGGATCACATGTAACAAAAATATATAACAATCATGTCATCATGTCTAGGGTCTTCGGAAAACCCATTTCAACACACAGACCGACATCTTTAAATCAACTTCACTTTTCATAAGGACCCAGAATATATATACTTTATAGGGTCTAAGATCAATATTGTAGAAATTACAAACGGAATGACAAACTTATATATACCCTTCCACCTGTGGTGAAAATTAAAATTAAAAAAATTAAATGAAAAAACGGTACGAATACGGATCCGTAAATGGTCCTTTATTGACTGACATTCAACGGACAACTCCGTTTTTCATCCGATATATCGGTCCGTCATTGAAGGACTTTAACGGACAACTTCGTTTTCATCCGATATATCGGTCCGTCATTGATGGTATTTCAACGGATTCGAATCAGTTTCGATGTTCCTTAAAATCCCTTTTCTGGTCCGTATATGGATCCAGATGTAATGAAAAAACTTGTTTTTCGGTAAAGTCAAATTTGGGAATACTTGAAAAAGTGTAGCTTATTTAAAATTTGGTGACCACGTTTGTGTATATTACAAATCAGGGGCACTTTTTTTTGTGGTACTATTTTGACCTCAAAACAACTACGGTACTCCTATGACTATGAACAAAATGTGTACAATTACTATAGAGTGGTAGAACCAATCTTCGAGAAATTCAACAAGCTACAGAGTTCAGCGGCAACATGTTTACATAAGTGGGCAACATTTTCAAAGTTGCTAATGTGTTAAAAAACATAAAATTTGGTTTATGCATGTAAACAGTTTATGCCAGTTTTTGTGATTCTTAACTGTTTTCCAGTTTTTTTCATGGAAACAAATTTTTTTAAAATTCATGCAACAATTAATAGCATTTTTGTTCTCTTTATTATACATTTTTACCATAGAAATGGGAAATAATGGATATGAATAGACAGAGTGGGTCAATGTGTGTATACACCCAAAAAGTATTTAATTCTCAAGAGTATACTCGCACTCACTAATTTTTTAGTACTCTCTTAGAACACGAACATAGTTTGGCGGCAGCAAAGGTGAGTTTTGGTCGGCAACTTTTAGTAGTGCTTAACGGTGCTGCCATATAACCAATTTTTTTCTATTTTTTGCCGTTTTTTGGGATGCTAGAGATTTTTTTGATTATTTAATAAAAAAATGTTTTTTTATTTTATTAATGTATTTTTCAGATTTTTCATATAAAAATATATTTGTTCAATATACTATTTATTTTTACTAAAATAAGACATGTCTAATAAAGTATGTAACGTGCCGTTACGAATCTACTTATCCTCATACCCAGTATAAGAACTTTTGCCCATACCCAATATTATGCTTATATTGTCATTAAGTTGGGAAAATTATTTACATATAGGGTGAAAATTAAAGGCTGTAAGGCGAGCTAGAACCGAGGGACGAATCGGGTAATACTTCGACTCGGGAACGGGGTATTACCTGATATCTCTACCGATTCCTGCCTCATTACATGAGAACCGCTGTTTATTCTCCTGTAGTTAGTCGTATTATTTTAATACGAGAACCGTTGCTTATTCTCGTTATTAGCTAGTCGTAGTATTTAAACACGAGAACCGATGTTTATTCTCGTTATTAGCTAGTCGTATTATTTCAACACGAGAACCGATGTTTATTCTCTTTAGTAGCTAGTCGTTTATTTGAACACGAGAACCGTTGTTTATTCTCGTTATTAGCTAGTCGTAATATTTGAACCCGAGAATGGTTGTTTATTCTCGTCGTTAGCCAGCCGTATTATTTGAACACGAGAACCGTTGTTTATTCTCGTTATTAGCTAGTCGTATTATTTCAACACGAGAACCGATGTTTATTTTCGTTAGTAGCTAGTCGTTTATTTGAAAACGAGAACCGTTGCTTATTCTCGTTATTAGCTAGTCGTACTGTTTGAACTTGAGAACCGTTGTTTATTCTCGTCGTTAGCCAGCCCAAAAAGTATATAAATCTCAAGAGTGTGCTTCTCTCTCATGAACTTTTAAGTACTCTTTTAGAACACGAACATAGTCTGGCGGCAACAAAGGTGAGTTTTGGTCGGCAACTTTTAGTAGTGTTTAGCGGTGCTGCCATACAACCAATTTCAACTATTTTTTTTGCCGTTTTTTGGGATGCAAGAGATTTTTCAGATTATTTAATAAAAAATATGTTTTTTTATTTTATTCATGTATTTTTTCAGATTTTTCATATAAAAATATAATATTTGTTCAAAATACTATTTATATTTAATAAAATTAGTCATGTCTAATAAAGTAAAAAAATACAACAAAAATTTGCAATTGTGTCAAAAAATAGTTACGAATTCAAACATAACATTGTGACATGAAAAGAATTAAAGTGTGTACACACACATTGACCAACTATGTCTATTCAAATCCATTATTTCCCATTTCTATGGTAAAAATATGCAATAAAGAGAATAAATATGCTATTAATTGTGGCAACATATAACTAAAAAACCTATAAAAAATACAATAATTTGAAAAAAAATTGTTTTCATGAAAACACTGGTAAACAGTTAAGAATCCCAACAACTGGGATAAAAAATTACACTGTTTATGTGGCAGCACTGCATACACCAAATTTATTTTTTTCAACACTTTAGCAACTTTGAAAATGTTGCCCTCTCATTTAAAAATGTTGCCGCTGAACTCTGTACCATGTTGAATTTCTGGTAGAGTGTGAAAAATACTCTATAGTAAATTATATACTTTTTGCTAAGCTTGCCGACCAAAACTGAACTGGGATAAACAATTATGTTAACTGCTTATATGCCAGCACTGTATCAGCCATATTTAATGTTTTTCAACACTTTTGCAACTATTACAATGTTGCCTAATTTCAAAAACATGATGCAGCTGAACTCTGTAGCATGTTGAATTTCTCGAAGATTGGTTCTGGCACTCTATACCTTTGTATACTTTTTGTTTTAACCCTATTATTAAATGTCCACTTAAAATGTAATTCAAATTTGATATGGGAAACTACACCAAATGTGCTAATAAAATTTCCAGTGAGCTGCTAACGGGACATTGTAAAAATGAGGTTTTAAAAATAAGGCTTAGACACCCTGTAAAGTGGGTGGTTGTCGCTACTCTATTAGGCATGAGTAAAGACTACAACCCTTCTATAATATTTTTTGGTTTGCTGTTATCTTTTAATTTAGAGTTGTGTACTACCTACCTTGTACAACCAAATTTGTCACTCGTTGCCGCACAGCTCAGATGGCGCAGGATTGTTGGAAGTTACAAGAAAAAATTATCTAAAATTTCCAATAATAATAATGGGAAATTGTCGGACAATTGCTGCCACCATTCGAGAGTTCATTCGTATTGCAAACGTGGGCAGTAGACAAAATTACACCATTTATTGTATAAAACCAAAAAATTTTTCACGACTTTTGCTCATAAATTGGTGCATAGAATATAATTAGTTTCAATAATGAGACTTAAGTATTAAAACAATTAATTGCCATTAAATATACCTTTAATTGGAATTTTTTTTTTAATTTGGCAAGTCTGTTTTATTTTAATTTTTTTTTAAATTTTATTTGCTGTTTCAAAAAAAAAATATATTCAAAAAATTCCAATTTGTTTTTTTTATTAAAAAAATTCTTTATATACAAAATTATTTCAATTAAATTTACAAGAACTCCATACACACACATACACATATATGGTAATTCACACAAAACGTGTCTATAGACTGTGTGAGTATACATTTTGTAGATTAAAAAACAAACAAAAATACAAAAAAACGGAAACAATGCCAACATTTCAATTTTAACATTTATTATTAACTGATTAATCATTTCATTTTTACTGATATGTCAGTTGCTTAAACATTATTTAAAAATAAATAATAAAAATCATTTGATTTAAATAAAAAGTAAGCAGACCGATTAATAATTGAAATATCATTCCTTTTAAATGGTACTTCAATTATAAATTATTTTAACTTACAAACTATTTTAATTATAGATAACTTGAAACAGGATCGCCCATATTTCTCAAAGGATTCCATGATAGAAAATAAATTTATTTTGAAATGTGTTTTAAATATTTTATTTTTAATAGACGTTAATCGATTAGTAGTTTCTATTTTCACAAACAAATAAAACAAGCAATACAAATTGAATAAAAAATATTGACTATATCTAGCATTTAACAATTCGAAGGCTCCCAAATATTTAAATTTGCCAACACTTTCTATAGGAGTATTGTTTATAAATGGTTCATCATTATTGTTTCAATTTGTATATTCAGATTAAATTTAGGAATTTATTTTGTTTACTCGAATTGTTCTTTTGATGTACATATGTACATACCTCTAAATATTTAATGGTTGTTATTTTCTGTTGTATGTATGTATATATGTGGTTTGCACGTTGGTTGTTATAGAGGATAGATGAATGAATGAATGGATGAATGGTTATGCCTACTTCACACATAAATTTCACTCGAATGATTAAATGGTTTGTTGCCTGTATGGTTAAAATTAATTGTTAAATAGACCGTTGCTTTAAATCTCCGTGGATGTCTATGTACAAACATACATACATACTATACCTATAAGCTAGGAAATTGAAAGTGTATAGTACAACGAACGTATGGAAAACACAGAACAAAACCAGCAAAGGATTATGCACACGTATCAATTTTGTCAAATTATCACGAATGTGCTGGAAAATAAATCCATACAAAAAAATAAAAAATCTTCGAATGCTGTGCTTTTACTTTCACATCCTCTTATTTGTTTGTTTTTCTATATCGTCAAAAAAAAAAACAAAAAATAGAGGGCTGAATAAAGGCTACATTAATTTGTTATATCTTAAAGTATCGTGTCGCTATTTATTTTTAATTTTTGGTAGAATACACAAATGCTTAGTTTTTAGGTAAGATTTCTATTTCAAATTATCTCTTTTTCTACCAAACTAATTTGGGCTTAAAGAATACATTGAAGAATGGGCGAAATCTGTTTATGGGAGAAACTTTGTCTTTATGAAACTTAATAACCTGCAATGTCAATATTTACTTTTTAGTAATATGCACAAAAATAGATTATTTTCCGGAACGAAACCGGAATTAGATTGAATTAGACTTTATTAAAAATCGAAAAATTTGAAAACCACAGTTTCAGTTTTTGAAAATTCTAAAAACCGCAGTTTCTGTTATTTTTCGGCGTTTATTGTAACATAAAAGTTTTTTAAAATAATTGTATTTGTATAAAATTAAGGGTTATAAATTCATTTTTAAAAGTTTAAAGATGATGAAAAAACTTAAATATTGTGTCAATTCTACAAGTTTCGTTGATCACGGAAGATGTCTTCATATTTTTGGTAGAAATATCATATTGACCAAGAAACGTAATTTCCAAAAAATTGAATTTAACGCACAGAGAGGACGCTGTGACTTCTTTAAGTTTGTTGAGATTATAAGTAAATTTCGAAAAAAATTAATTTAAATTAAACCGAACAGCAATCTTTAAATTCAATCAGTTACTGATAATTTTGAAATGTATTTTTAATGAAACTTAAAACATTGCTTCTTAATTTCTAAATTAGTGGGATAAGATTATATATATTTTAACACTGTCCTAAACTCAGGGAAAAAACTTAATCATATATATGAAGAAATTCATAGAAATGAAGAAAATCTTAACAGATTTTCGTAAATTTGACGAAACTGTTTCATAAAAATACAAATTGATGAAAAGAATTTTTTAAAAATATTGAGTAAGATTTATGAAAAAGTTTATTTTTTTGAAGAAAATTCTTCATAAATGATAAAACTTATAAATATAAAAAAACCTTCTTGATACATCGAAGAAATTTAAGCAGTTTTGATTGCCCATTGAGAACGCTAAATGGAATCCCAGGATAAAAGGACGATTTCAGGTTTTCTAAGTATGCAGAAAATTTACACCAAAAATATCTTTCAGGACGAAAGGGTTAAAAAAGACTATATGTTGTGTTGTCGTTTTTGTTTCATTCATAAGAATTACAAATATAAGTTTTTACAACCGAAAAAAATACGAATTTTTTATTAAAATTTTTTATGAAATGATAAATATTTATGAAACATTTGTCATACATTTTTTTGAAACACCACCATATTTATGAAAACTTCTAAAATATGATGATATTAGAAACAATTTTTTATTTAGTTCATACATATTTGATTTTTTGCGCAATTAGACGATGTCTCCGTTAGGCACAAATTTAACATTCTTAATTTATGTAAACTTTTTAAAAAAATTTTATACTGAGAATAATACGAATTTTCGGAAACATGATGAAATTATTTTCGTTGTTGCTATTATTTTGTGAGCATTTTTTAAATATCATGGTATATTTTATTGCATTTAAAGACACTAAGAGAAACTTTCGTTCGCAATCCAATGAGGAAGGACCTACTAATTTATAAAAAATAAGTTGTTTACATTTTATCGATAAATAAATTTTGAAATTTAAAGCTTCTATTTAAATATTTTAAATATACTTGTGCTCTTTACACTCATTAAAATTTCCCATTGCATGCTTGCCATTTTAGAACTTTAGGTGCTAGATAGATCTACACATTTTTTTATATGTATATACTACATTATTGAAAACCACAAAAAAAAAAAAAACATTCCAAGTGTGTTTTTAACCTTTAACCCTAGGAGGTATAGACAGGTCTGTGTAGACTTTTTGCATATAAAAGTGCATGTAACTTTTTTGTTTTTCATGTTAGAGACAAATCCCTTCCATGTAAACCTGGAGCAACTATCTCCGAACACGTGTGCAAAATTTCGGAGCGATTGTGGATCCGGGCTCTGTTTAATCCCGGTTTTTCAATTTATATCGCTATAAGGGGTAGACAGGTCTGTGCAGACCTATATGGGATTTGTATGGAAATGAAGGGGGTAAGGTCATAAAAGTGTGAATAACTTTTTTGTTTTTCATGTTAGAGATAAATCCTTCCATGAGGGCATGGAGGAATAATCTCCGAACACAATGAGCAAAAAATCAGACCGATCGTGGATCCGGGTTCAGTTTAATCCGGGTTTAAAAAAATTTTGTCGCTAAACGGTGTACACAGGTCTGTGCAGGAAAGTGTCTATAAATGCATTTTATGCTAGGAATACCTCAAAATAAACAATAAAAACAACGGATTTTACCACATCTTGGTTATATAATAAAGTTATTTTTTATTATTTTTTTTATATTTTTTATTATTATTTTTTTAATTATTAATTTCGGCATTCTAGGCACGAGTATCTTGCATGGGAGTGTTGTAGACACACTGGTTGATGATATTTTGTAAGGCGTACTAAAAGTAATGCAAAGTTTAAAAGAAAAAAGTTTCAAAAAACTTGGAAAATCTTTGAAAATTTAATTGAAATCTGATGGACCTCCCTGCAGAGGTCTTCTCAAGGTTTTAAATTATTAATGTTTAAAAAATCTTTGGTAAATTTATGTTTTAAGTCAATCACGAATCAATGATGGTTTTAAGTGCTAAAAATTATATACCATACGATTCAAAACATTTAACTACGTATATAATGCCTTCAAGGACATTGTCGATCAAGAAATATCCATCTTCATAGTTTTTATAAAAAAAGCATATTATGGAGTGTGTTATTTCCCAGCAAAACATTGGTAGTGGGTGCCATATATACTCATGCATTATCTTTATTTGAAAACTAGCTCCTTTTTGCATTATTTGCAAGCATAAAGTAATAAATTACCGGTAGTTTAAAACGTATTGCATGATAATAATAAAAATATTTTCGGAAATCTATTTTTTTTGTGTTTTTATTTTTGTTGTGAGAAAAGGGTAATGTATGTCTGTAATGATAACTGAAAATGTTGCTGTTATTACGGGAATTTTTGCTAATTTGCGCCAAGCTGTATTTTTGATTAATACTGGTGAACTAAATTTCTTTGTATAGAAATAATTTAATTTATAAAAGAATTATTAAAAACTCACAAATTTAAATTAAAAAAGTTATGGTTTACTGAGTTGGAACTTATATGTTATGTTATCAATATCAAATTGATATACATATTTGAGCAGAGTAGGAAAAGAAACACTAACTTACAACACCGCGTAGAGTAAACAAATGCATCCCTTACAAAAAATAAAAGCACATACATACATGGAAACGAAAGCATCTACTTTGGGTGCTTTGGTGAAAGCAGTTCTGAAGGTATTTCTGCTAACTCTGGACAGGATTATATCCCTCGCGAAGACCTATAAGATGGACCCACTTCTTGAAAGCTATTTAAATGAAAACATTTAGTTTTAGCCGGTACGGAACAGTTCTAAACGAATTTCCGATAATCTTGGGCATCATTTAAGCTCACGGGGAGACCAATAAGTCCCACTTCTCAAGGGCGAACTTTCATGGTGGCCCATTAAATGAAAAAAATACATAGTTTTCGCCTATGCGGGAAGAACTGTTCTGATAAACTTGGACATTATTATAGCTCTCGGGGAGACTTATAAGATGCACCGAATTTTTAAGGGTGCGTTCCGATGGCGGTCCTATTTCCTGAAAAATTGTGATTTCTTCAACTTTTACCTCGATTTTTCTTTATTAAAGTGTCTTGAATCGAAAATTTTAATGTGTGCATATTTTTTTTTTGCAAATTTTTCTTTTTAAAGAACTCAAAAAATACAATTTCCGTGATCTTTGCCGGGTTCCTAAAATACCTTTGAACATTTCCCGACCTAAATTTACTCAAATGAGTGCTAATTTTGTGTTGAATTCAAATCTAAAAAAATAAAAGATTTTTAAGTAAAAACCTCATGGCTAAATATTCTACGTAATATTTATTTATTTAGGTCTACTGATTTACATCTAACAGACTTATGTACAAAATGTATTCTACGTAACATAAAGTTATTTCTCTTGATCAAGAATTTTATTAAAAAAGGCTCACAATTCGAAAGGCGATTGAAGAATCTTTTTTATATTAAATTCGTTTTTAAGAGATCGAAATATTTTTAAAAAGTTTCTGTGAAGTCTAATTTAATAACACCCTGAATCATTCAATTTGTAACATGTCGAAAATATTAAACATATATACCTGATCCTTGTTAACCTAGGGATGTCCGTCTGACTGTCTGTTGTTGGGGTTGCTTATTCTAACCTAGATTAATGGACATCCTTCCAATCAATTATTGGAAATAAGCAAAGGCAAAAAAGTTAAAGTGAAAAAGAGCCTCTAAATTTTCCATACAAATTAGTAAATAAAATATTTTGTCATATTTTTATATTCACCACAATCACGACTTAAATTTATTTTGCTCCAATTTTAATGCTAGGTTTACTAACCTGACATTTTGAGGCGTTGACACTTTGGATACAAATGAATTTTTTTTTTGCAAAAATGTAGTATTTAAAATAGGTTAGTATTGTTATCTGAAACGCTGCCAAAAATTTTAATGGTCTGTATTTATTATAAAAATGATGAGTGTTGGCATTTTAGGCTTTGATTTTAATGTATTAAGATTTTCATTACAAATATTCTCTGTTGTGTTTTTGAATCAAATATTTATTACATACTACTTTTTTATTAGACGTTATCTTTCAAACACGTAAACTGCAAACATTATGTGTAAGCGTTAAGAGTCTTTCAGGCATGAAAGCATACTTTTCCGTCAAAGTTTCCGGTTCAGCTTCTATATCTTTAAAAACAGAATGATAAGTGTGTGTATGTTGTGAAGATTTTAATTTCATAGCTTTTGAAACTGGCAACCAAAATGGGGAATATAAACTATGTGTAACACTTTTCTTTGTTTTTTTTTTGTAGGAACAGCATTATGACAAGCGATGACACGTGCCACATGCTGTTACTTCGACACACTATTGTTAACGGAATGCATAAAAAATTTTCAAAGTATGTTTCAAAACTGATTAGTATTGAACTAAAGGCGTTTAAGAAATGTTTTTTCGTTAATTTAATTTTCCCTTTTTTAATAAATAAAAATAAAAATTTGAGACTATAAATATATGTAACCAAAAATCGATTGTAAGATTTCAACCCAATTGAACCGAGTAGACAAAGATTTAAGTGAATAACTTTTATAAAGCAACACAAAAACTATTTATTTGCAGATAACTTCTACTGGCAACAGTAAAAAATAATAACAACTACAAGGAAGAAAATAAGTATTTTTTATACACACAAAAAATGTCTTCAGTTGTTGTTTTTAACTAGAATTTTAGTTAAAGTAAATAGTTGAGAAAGAAACGGAATAAGTCCGATTTTTACCTACGTGTAAATCTTTGATGGTCTATAAGATCCCAGCAACATCTCAGTAAAGAGTGCTCATTACTAATACCTAATAGCATAATGTCTAATAACATTGTTGCCCATAAGATTGGTTCAAACAGCTGTTTTATATGGTTATGGCACGTCTAATTGAACCTTTAAGCCGCCTCCGATAGTTATGGTCTTTTGCCGGCGCCGTTGACATTTTGGGTCGGCTGGCATATCTGTTGGAGACACGTGCCCAACTTACAGTCATCGAATGATGCTATTTTGAAAGTTATCGATGAAGACGAAGTACCCAAGGTCCAGGTGATCGTAGGATACTTCCCCGAAAAGCCGGACCTGTACAAAGACATGATTCTTGGACTAATCGAGGGAAAAAACTGTGCACTTTCTGTAAACGATAAAAGGTGGAGTCATTGATATTTTTAACTTCTTCATACAGAAAAAATCAAGCAGAAATAACATTAAATTAAATTGAAACAGTTTTAAAATCAAACCAACTGTGTTTTATTTTTAATAATAACTTATTATTAGTTTGAATTCGAAAGAGATTATGTTTCGTACTTAATCAGAAAATATAAGTATATTCAATTATGATATAATAATTGATTTAACTACTCGTAATTTAAAATTAGCATAATGCCGTTACTTTAAACATGGAAATGCATAATCTCATACTTTTCCTCAGAATCTATCCTACCAAATCAGCGAGTAAAAAATTATATAAAACCTCCCGTAGTATATATGTACAGTGGAATAACAGCTTATTTCGTGTGAGAAAGATTTTTGAAAAACCAATCATAAAATTATTATATTTTATTCTGAACTTTACAAATAAATAATGCAGTTGTATAGATAATTTAGTCTTCAATATAAAAAACCAAAAAAAAAATACAGAAATATCAACATTGAACGATTTATAACGGGAACGTTATCTTGGTAGGAAGTCTTCAGCACTTGGGGGTAAATTTCGCTTCAGCAATTCTAGGTATACCTCTTTAGTCATAGTGGATTCCATGAATACTAATTTACCGACACCTGCTGACGACATCCACCCCAAACTATTACATGTCTACATCCATTTTTTACTGTGCAACGTACATTTTTTATTTAGATCTCAGTAAATTTGCTCTCATCAGCACAAATTACTGTTCCAGAAAGAAATTTTGTTTTCATGGTCTTTTGCGAAATGTATGCGGACTATTTTATTTTGCTTATTAATACAGCTTGTTTCTTGGTGTTCACGCATGAAAATTGACATCTCTAAGTACTCTGCGTACAGTTTCTGGATGACACATTTGCCAAGAAACACTTAACATGGGATCTGCTTTAATTTTTCGTAAAATCCACCTCTAATAATTTTCAATAAAAAAATTATTATTGTATAATGGACTTAAATCAACAATTTCTGCAATTTGGTTTTGTGTTTTCCAACTTTGGAAGTGTTTAATAACTATAACTGATTTTAATACTTTTGACGCACCCTTTCTAATATCATTATTGTTTATGTTTTGATCTACCGTCTTTCAAAAAGATAAGAATAAAAATCAACACACAAAATAAGCTGCGACATTATAATTATTTGTTTGTTTTGTAGTTTTTTTTTTCTTCAATAAATCGTTCAATGTTGATATTTGTGTAAATTTTTTTGGTGTTTTACATTGAAGGCTAAATTATCTACAAAACTGCATAGTTTATTTGTAGAGTTCAGAATAAAATATACCACTTTTATGCTTGGTTTTTCAAAAATGTTCCTCACACGAAATAAGCTGTGTATCCACTGTACGTACCTTAACCAAAATCTTATAAGTTTCAATTAATTACATATTTAGCTGTTCAATTAATTAAATAAAATATAAACTGCATTAAATTTGTAGGAGACAAAAATAATCGCATGAGGATCACAACACACTATAGATCATGACCACTAGTTTATCGTAAGGCAAACGCAAATATTTAACCAACCTTTTAAGCACACTATGAGTATGCGAAAAATAGGCGAAACACGAGTAGGACTTAAAAAAGAGTATTTTTTTTTCGAATATAAAACAACACATTGTTTTGTACCAAATATGAGGGTTGGTTTAATGATAGAGAGCATGATGTGTTCTTTTTAATTTCCTTTTGACAAGCAAGCAGTGTTGCCAGAAATATTTACGAAAATTCCCAACAAAAAATTAAAATTGTTCTCCAAACTATTTTGAAATTTGGTTAAGTTTAATCCATTACAAGACAAATAAAACCTTATGTAAAATCTAGCAGGAGAATTCTACTAAATGGGCAGCATTCCACTCATAGATAAAAGTCTTTAAAAAGTTCAGTTATTCTAATTATTCTAATTGAGCAGTTTTTTTTTGAAAAATATCAGTAAACAGTAAGTTAAATATTTGTTAAATTTATAATACTTCAGCTACATATATAAAAATATTCCGAATTGTTGATTTTCAATGCAAATACCTCTCAGCACTGTTCCATTTGCTATCAAATGTACTACGAAAAAAACCTGCTTTTGTAGGTAAAGAATAGCAACAACGTGAAAATCTTTCCACCAATATATTTATTTTTTTTAATATTTTTGCATCAGCATACCAAAATTATGTAGAACCGACGTGGCGCAATTTAAATAAATATTGTTAAAAATTTTGGAAATTTTAAAAAAGTTTTCCAAAACTTTTTTGGTCAAATAAGGCAAAACTGTGGAGTGTTAGCATTGAAATACGACAATTCATAATTTAAAGTACACCTAAAAATATATAGGCCATTCCAAAATATATCAGTTTCGGGCAATTAATTACATTTTACAACAGATAGAGAAATTATGTTGACAATTAATCCATTTTTGAGTTCTTCCAAGTACTGTAGTCAGATAGTCTTTATAGGGCTCTCTACACAAAACACTAGGGGAAGTTTATCAAAAATGGTGTTATGTATTACCAAGTACAGTTGAAGCATTTTTACTAATAAATACTTTTAGTTTGTCAATGGCCTGGTAAAATAATTTAGAGAAATATATAACATTTATCTATTAAAACTTGGTAAATCTTCTACTTTTATTTTATGACATTAAAGCCAGAAATCTATATGCAAGTGAGAGAAACGCTTTAAATAAGATTGTCAATAAAATATAAACACTATGCTTCATAGCAAGTACTTGGAGTATAACTGTGAAAGCAAAAATTACAGCTAATGCAATATCTTTCTGCCAAGGCGTGCCATAGGGTACTTTTTTATTTAATTTTTACACTAAAAAAAATACATGAACTAAAAATTAATCCAAAATTTCCAATCAAATTTTATGAAACTTAGAAAAATTTTCTTAAAAAGAATAAAAATTCCTAAGTTTGAGTAAAAACGAAATAGATAATATACTCAAAATTAGTTCATATCTTTCCTAAGTAATATTTCTTGATTTTATGAAAAAACAAGTACATTAAATAAAAATTTACCAATTTTTAAGAAAAACATCTTAGTTTTAAGAAATTTGCATACTAAACTATAACTAAACTAAGTTTAGTTCAGAAAAAATTTTAGAACATTATTTACTCCCATTTAGTTCAAAACTGTGTCTAACTTAAAATAATAATGCACTTGAATTTAATGTGTGTTAATTTTTTTTTCGCGAGTAGTAAAATGAACTAAATTTCGAGTAGTAAAATTAACTAAAATTCAGGTCTTAAGCATACCAATTTCTAATTTTTGAGAATTGTTTTCTTAAATTTAGTTCAGACAATTAAAAACAAAAAGTAATAAATTTTTTCCTATGTAATAATAAAAATATAATAAATTAAAAACAAACTAGTCAATTTTCCTAATTTTAAAGAAAAAATTATTATTTCACGAATCAAATTAAAATATCCAATAAAAAAAATTATAGTGTATGATTGTAATTATTGGTTTGTGATCGTGATTGAGCGTGAGTCAAAACTCGCTCACGTGCCAATCTCTAGTATTAACAGTCTTTAATATTGAACTTAAAGAAGCTTAAAATATATTTTAAAATTTTGTTAGCAAAAGGTAAAAAATTTCGATTTTGCTTTTATGTAATAATTTAGCTTGCTGACTACGGTACATAATATCGCAAGCACATTTTATACATTACGGCATAATCGCTTTCTGTAATTGACGTTGCGCCTATTAAACTTTATATTTACCGAAGGCACTAAAACCATATTATTTGCAGTTAATAATAAGAAAAGTCAAAATTTGTAAATATCAATTAAGGTTTAAGCTAAAAATGTCATAAAATAAACTTATGTAATTTTTTTAATTTCAAAAAATAACAAGAAATGTAAATGTGATTTTGCATTTTTGCAACAATTTCCATAAATTAGTTAATTTAAGAAGACAAAGGATCCCCAGTGTTCGTTAGCCATAGATGCCGTGTGTCACGACTGACTTTGTCACAAATTATTAAGTTTCAAGAAATCCTGAATTAGATTTTTTATTTAACCTTTTTGCTAATGAAATTTAATTTAAAGGTAAAAATGTATAGCAAAAAGCTTGTTAAAAGCAATGTCCTTACAAAGCGGAAGCTCTCTGAAAGTGGGAAATACTTACACAATGAGTGTAAGGTACTTTATAATATATGGTAAAATATATTACCTTTACCATAGAAACGTTTTCATAATTATTTGAAAATTTTTTCAAATTTAACGATAAGTATCACTTACAAGAAGTGATAAATAACTTGATGTTAGAAAATATTTTCTTATTTTTAGGGAGTTAAGTTCTAATTTTAATAAAAAAAATTATCTAATAAACTTAAATATAGTTTTTTTTACACCAAAGAAACATTTTCAAACTAAAAGTAAAATTTAAGATGATATATGAACTAATTAAGAGAAAATTTTGCTGTGTTTTCTAATAAAAATTTAGTTCTCAATAGTAACATTTTTCTATAATTTAGAAATTTTGACCAAATTTTTAGTGAAATTTGTTTCTTAATTTCAAGGCAAATTTTATTAAATTTTGGTAAAAAGTGTCTTTGGCGCCGTTTTGATTTCAATTTTTCCTCTATTCATTTTTTTTTCAAATGTATCCAGTGTTTCATTGTTTACAGAATTTCCAAAAATATGTAATATAGTAATGATTAAAATAAGTACACTCAGAAAAAAAAGTTAGTAGAAAAATTTGTAAACGGTTTTCAATCCCAATTTACTATTTTTGTACTGATTTTTAGTAAAAAAATTATTATTTAGCAAATCTTTTTGCTATTTACATTTTACAAATTACAGAGTATTTACAGAATATCTACAAATTTTTGTTGCTAATTTCAGAAATCATTTTACAAATTTTTGAAAACCGATTTGCTAAAATTAGCAAAAAAAATTACTAATTTTAAAAAAGTCGATATTGATGGAAATGTTATTTCTAATAATTTAAACTTATACATACAAACTTAAATTGCCCTAAAATGTTACATAGGATTAAAAAAGGGATCGGAAGTGAAGATACCGACTCATGTCTAAAAATAGGACATCCACTTAAAATAGCACTAAAAAGTTTTTTATTTCTAAAAATCAGCCCTAACAACAATTTAAATTTCACCTTAAAAGTAAAAAAAAAATTGACTAAAATATTTTTCAAAACAGAAATTACCAAATTAAAACAAAATAATAAATTCGTTTGTGTTTTAAGAATTTTTAAGATTTTTAAGCCTTTGATTTTTTTTTTCATTTTGTATAAAACATCTTTTAAAAAATATAATTAAAATTTTTGATGCTCGATAAAAAAAATAAATCTAAACCTTTGTACTAATATTAATAGTATTTAGCAATTTTTTTTGCTGATTTTAGCAAACGGATTTTAAATTCCACTTTACAAAAAGTCTACTAAAATTTAGTAGCGGCTACTAATTTTTCTACTAATTTCATTGTATTACACGTCAGCAGACATGTGTTGCTAAGATTAGCAAAAAATACCGCTGGGCTCATATTAGCAGAATTTCCCGTAATAGCAAAATTTTCAGTTGCCATTACAGACTTTTTTTGGTGAGTATATGTAGTTACTTCAGTCCCTATAAGTAACTACTTATTTCTATCCCTACATATGACTAATTACATAAGCACTTATTTGTAATGAGTTTAATGTAGGTAACGAATGAAATACGGACTTATAAGTAACGACTTATTTTACTCATTACAAATACTCGAACCAGTGATTTCCTTATTACAAGTAACTACTTACTTCAGTACATTCTTGGTAAGGACTTACTTATGTCTAAACTCGTAAGCTTTGGGTAATCATTTACCTCCAATAACAACCCCATGTTAAAACAATGTATTGTTTGACCAAAGTGTAAGTACACAGAGAAAGCAGTTTCATTGTGACAACCGAATTTCTTGCCAACCGAATGGATCGTTTGGAGCTACCGTCGTCTGTTTTGGTGGCAAACGCATTTCGGTTAATACAATAGAACTTCGGTTGAAACCATACATTTCTATTAAATCAGGATATTTGGTTGCAACAACTGAATAATTCGGATTATCTAGAGCAACGGTTACCAAATGGGAGGTCGCGGCCCTCTGGGGGTCCCTAGCTGCATCCAAAGGGGCCCTAGAAAAATTCGTAAAAAATTCTTCAAAAGTAAAAATGTAATAATAAATAATGTTTCAATCTCAGTTGCTATAATTGTATTTAAAAATATTCAAAATTTCAAAAATTTGGGGTATTTGAATTCTTAGGACTTTTCAGACTCCGACAATTTTTTTGTTTAATTGAATACATACTTTGTTTTTATTTCTCCTCTAAAAAACGTTCTCAAATTGGAAAAGAATCATCAGAGTGTGTTTAAGGAGCAGGGTAATTTAATTGCAAGATTCTTTTCAAAATTTGATCTGGTAAATCTCTAAAATTCTGTAAATTCTACAAAAATAACAACGTTTTTCCATCTTTCAAATTTTTTACTACTACTATTTTTTCTAAAAATCTTTGGATTTAAAAGTTTTTATTTAAATACAAAAAATGTAAAAAATTGGGGTCCTTCAGCCAGTAAAAATGTCTCTAGAAGAGGCAGAGCTTAAACAAAAACCTATTAAAACATATATTTTGTTCAATTCTTGTCTTTTTTGTTTGCGTATTATCGCAAAAAACGTACTCTTGGTTTTTATATGTGCAATTGTTTTGCTTTGCAAGTCCAATTGGTTTTTAGCAGATTTCCCAATTAGTTTTGAAAAAAGGTTTCAAAATCAGGGAATTTAACAAAAATTTATGCCGAAACCAGGGAAATTTGCTCACTTTTCCGCTGTTTTCTCTCAGTTACCGAACCTTTGTAATCTGTTAAAAATTTTAATTGGCCGCCGCCGACGTTGCAATCTCCATATTATTCTTATTTTATATTATGGCGAACCTTTTTTTTTTGTTAGTCGCGCTGTATGAAAACATTGACAAACAAACTTTTATAAATTCCCGTTTTTGGGCCTATAACATTTAATCTCATCTGGCAACAGTACCAACCCTCAATTTCATGGTTATATTTCCAGTAATTTAACTGGTTGGAAACATTACGATTGTGTTTTTGTTTTCTGCACGAATAAACGAATGAGCAAACATTTATTTTAACTGTTCCATAACAGCCAATCACATAACTTTTGCGTATATGCCACACACACATGGTGGATGGTGGTTGTTGTTATTGTTTAGAAAAGTTGTTTTAATTTAATGCAGAGAAATTTTGTAAAAGTAAACGAAGCACCAGCTAGGATACATAACGGAACGAGTAAACAAACGGAAGGTCTACAACAACGAACGTAAAAAATCCTTTTGAAGGACGGCTGTAGCGTACCGCGTTGAACTACTACCTTTACTAATATAAATGTAACGGTTTAATGAGTAAACAAAATATCACAAACACGTGTTCGATTTTTATAAATTGAATTTGGCGCGCTTTCAAATCATAATAAAAAAAATATTTATATAAATTAAAAAAATAAATATTAATAATATAAATTTAAGGTGTAAAAAAAGCGGAAAATATCAAGTTTATTCATTATGTTTTTTTGTAAAGAAATGGTGTTCTTCACCTCAGTGTTATAAAGAGTGGCATACCAGAAATTATAAATAATTGCATTAAAGTATTTAAATGTTCCAAACTCCAAAAAATTATTTAACGTATAGTAAAAAATAATTTGTTGGTTTTAAAACAAACAAAAACAACAAAAAAAAACAAAAAAACGACGAAAAATCATCACAATATGATTTATCGTCATCTATCATCGGCAAAAGGAATTTATCCAGTCAGAAATTGCAACCTCCAAGGTCTGGAAATTTTAATGTTGAATACTACGTTTTTAATGAAACTTTAATATGTTTTGTTTTTGTCCTTTCCGTCGCACTTTAAAAAACTTTATGGTACCCAAGTTTTTTAATATCTTTACTTGAAAAAATTAAATAAATAAATGTGTAAATAACCAAAAAATATTTGAAGTTATATTTTACCGAAGTACTTCGATAATTACACACTGTGTTTTTTGCGTGTACATAAATGTTGTATTATCTTTAAAAGTTTTTGACATGTTGCCAAACAAAAGAGTACTACAAATTTGTAGATTTTGTTCATCCGTTTTCATCGTCTATTAACACGGGGTAGCCCAAATATCAAGGCAGATTCATCTTATATATATATGTATATATATATATATATATATATCTTTTCTCTATCGCACATATAAATATTATCAAAATCGGATCGTTTATCTTAAATTAATTTCCCTATGAGAACTCCTCGTGTAATTTTCAGATTTCCCCATTAAAAAGCTTAATGATGCATTTTTTAAAATTTGAATCCCTTACATTCTAGAGGCAATAGTGATATGGAAAATAAAAGATTCCAAGATTCTGTTTAAAAATTATCAGCTTTAAGAAATTTTATAAACAACACTTTTCTATGAAAACTCTTGAATTTATTATTATAAATTTATAGATTTTTCGTATACAGGTTGTGAAAAACGTATAGAATAACTTCTAAAATTTATTACAAAAAATTTTTGCATTTCACTACGTGGAATGTAAATGTTTGTAGCTATAAAAATATATAGAAAATCGGACCACTTGTGTATCGTAGTAGTCCTCACATAAAACACCTACACGATATTTGCTTAAATTCACTTTCGCCAATTTTAATCAGATTTTTCTCTCCCATATTACACTATCCGGCAAAGTTTTATCTAAATTTTAATACGCGATTTAAACGACTTAACGAATTGATTTAGAAAAACTGGACACACGGGTGTTTTATTTTGAACTTGTGCACTAAATCGTACTGATGTATAGGATATCTCTTGGTCGAGCTTGAGCGATTCCTTTTTTTTAACTTTTTTTCTTTGTGAAATTTAGGATATTTTCTCTTTACACATTGCATTAATTGTTGGACAATATCAATAAGCTTGACAGATATTTTTCCAATGAATTCCCCGACATTTTGACTCTTGCAGGGGCTGTGAACTTTTTCCATACAAGGATGGTCTGCGTAGTGGTACACCTTAAAGAAGACAATATTATTATTTGTATTATTTTGTCGACTCAATGTAATCTTTAGGGGCTGAAACGGAAAATTCAATGTAAATTTTTTTTATGGGAGCATCTCTAAAATTTTCGAAATTCAAATTAATTTGCCCAAGTTTTGGACGTATAGTTTCCAACTTTTTGAAATATTTGATGAAAAAATGTAAAATTGCCTGCAACTCGCAGAACCACGAATATCGATAAAACCCTAGACACTCTATCGCTTAAATCGAATGACAAATATAAAATATGGGCATTTCTCCAATGTCGAATGCGACATTCGTATACATTCAAAGTGAAAAAAAAAACATTTGCCAAAACATTATTTTATTTTGACCAAATGCGAAACTTATAGCTCTTGACTAGCACTATAATTGGTGCTAAAATTTAGTTTGGCCGATTGTTCATTTCCAAGATATTTACAAAAAACCAAGGCATTCGCATGCGACAAAAACAGAAGTAGCTTTCAAAGCAAACAAATCAAACACTGATTTCAGCGAAACCTGTAAGAATATTTTAATGCGACTAATTTTGAAATGTTGTGCATTGATGTATCTTAATAATGTTTCTTATTTTTTTCAAAACTATTAAGTAGTTTATTTTTTATTTAATTTTAATTACAGTCGCATGCGACATGTCGCATGCGACATTTTTTTCCATCATACTTTTTATGTTTATTTGTTTGCTTTTTATGAAATTAGAAATGCAAAAGATGATTATAAATGATTTTTAATATATTTATTTTCACAACAAAACTTATATACTTCACAAAATAACTTAAAGAAAAACAAAAATAAGTATATTCATGTTATAAACAAAGAACAGAAACTAACTTAACTGAGAATATTATTTCAAATGTGAAATAAAGTTTTTTTTATGGAATATGCAGTCCTAGCTGCTTCTACATGTTGGCTATCGCAACAAAACGAATGCAATTGGGATATTCCTGGAATGCTTTTCACATCCTTCCATTTTTCGTCCAACTTATAATGTAGAGACAAATTTTCAATTTGAGCAGATGGCATAAAATACATTCTAATTCCATTTATGTTGTTTTTTGCACATTGATAAAATGATAGTGCATCGGATAAAACAACGTTTTTAGATTTGGTTATTTGCCACACCTTTCTTTTAATTATGGCTCCAACTCCATCAACGGCTCCCTTTCCGTGAGAACTTGCAAAAAAATTCCATTCCATATATACGCATCCAATTTGTTTAATAATGTCGCTCAAGCTTGTCAAAATATATTTATTTTTAAATTGAGCGCAGCTTCCATCAAAAAATATTAAAATCTTTGAAAAATGCCCATAAATTTTTTTAATTTCGTTTAAAAGGTTTAAAACAAAAATAAATACGTCGTGTTTGTTGTGGGTAAGTTTATCGCTTATAACTGCAAACGACTGCGAAGCACCAGCCAACCAAGCTACGCAGGTAAAAATTGTTACCTGGCGGTAGCTGAAATGAGCACTTTGTATTTAATTTTGGTGTGTCAACCTATTATTCTCGGCAAAATCAATTTGAAGAACGAGCTCGGAAGGCTTTAAGTTAATTTTTGTTTCCTAAAAATATTTTTGCTGAGCTCTTTTTACAAAAAAATGGGTTTTAAATGATGGTAACTTAGTTTCCATATCAATGACTAAGTCAGATAAAGTTGAAATTGTATTTGACAGAGCTATGTGGTTATCTATTTTACGCCATTGTTGCCACTTTACTTCATCTTCCATATTAGCCAAATATGCAAGAGGAATAAATTGATCTTTTAAATCTGTTAGGCACTTCTCACAATTATTTGTCATGCAATATTCATTCTGAATATCGCAGCAAACTGCTTTAAGAAATGTTTCAAAATCGCTGGGAAAAGATGGAATACTTTTCGTGCAACTTTCCAAAAGAAAGCTGAAATTTGCATGATACATACAAACACACATATTGTGCGGCATTTTATTTACTAACTGGACATGGCGGGGTCGCATTTTAAAAAACGTTGATTTGCCTACCTCTTCGCTTGCAAAATCCTTTTTAAACAGCTCATATGATTCAGACACCGTCATTAACATAAAGCGCCTAGCTACTAATTTCCCGTCAATTATAATGGTGTCTTTCTTTCCTGAAGCTTGCACACTAACATTATCATTCTGATAAAAATCATTGATGGCATTAACTAGGCTTTCTGACACTGTTCTGCTGGATTGGTTTCCGTTTTTCTTTTCTTCAATCACCTTATATTTTTTGACCAAGACGTCAAGAACTTTAAGCCTTTTGTGCATGTCTTTTGGCATCGCTTTCTCCACTTTCTTAACCGCTTTCGCCAAGGTTTGTTTACATTCGTAAGGTTTGTTTTGGCTTTGACGTGACATTTGTTTTGACATTTCGTTTTCTAAAAGTTTTTGGCGTCTCTCTCGTTGTCGTATGCGATTATATTTCCGTTTCTCTTCAATTATATCTTCTTTACCTTTAGGCACTGCTTTCCACGTCTGTCTAGCTTTCCGCATTCTTTCCCCGTTTTTTAATTTATAGTTTTGCAATTTTGTTTCATCATCCTTTAACCTTTCTCTCCACTGTTTGCAGTTGGATTTATTTTTCTCGCCGCTGTTTTTACTCATCTACATTAAAAAAATTTATATTTTGTATTAACATATACAAAAACCGATTTTTTAGAAAAAATAAATATTTTGAGTTTATACATTTTACACTTACAATGTCGCACGCTACAAACTTGGAATAAGTGAAGGGAGCAAAGCACTGATTATTTTCCAGCAATTTTTTTTTATTTAGTTAGCAATAAAAATATCTATTTGTAACTAATATTTGATACGCATTGTACAAATACCTTAGACTCACTGATAACAAATGTTCTTTTTCACTGTCGCACGCTACATCGAAATATCGGTAAAGCAAACAAAAAATTTACCGTTATTTGCAATCGCATCGTTCCTTTTACATTTTTCTTATATTATTTACATATAAATCAAGACATAAAATAGCAAATGTCAATGCATGGTCTCTCTCAATAAGATCACTAATCAAAACAAAACATGCAATAGAATGTTTAAAACAGAACTTTTGCACTTGTTCGACTTTGGATTAAAATATTTCAAAATATGTTATGAATAAATGTACAATTTTTTTACATTAGCTAAATTTTATAGACTCCTCATAAAAATCTGCTACAACAACTTACTTTTATAGACTTTGAATTTTTTGGATGCGGTTGACCTTTCTGTGGAAATGCCCATATATAAACTTGGTGGCTGCCCCCCAAAAATGTATCTGTATGTAAATGTCCTATTTCACACAGAGCAACTTTTGTTGCGAAACTCTTGAGTTTGTGGGAGACAGGGAAATAAGAGTGGTAAGATTGCCTCTATGATTCGAACACAGGATGAAAGTAGACGGTAAGAAAGACAAAATTGCCAAAGGGGTTTGTCAAAGTTGTTTCGAAAAAAAAGTTATGGCTTCTTGAATTTGCTCATTTTTTACCATTTTTTCACCATGAGTTAATTTTAAAAATTATTTTTTTTTGCTTCCATTGCTTCAAAATATATTTTTGTTTTTTTTTTTTTTTACAAAATAGCACAATCAAAACTTTTTTTTATGATACACTCAAAAAAAATTTTATTAAAAAAATTAAAATTTTTATTTTTTTTCGTTATACAAAAACACGTTTTTCGATGAAAATCAAGAAATCTTATGATTTTAAATTAGATTAATTTTATTTTAGATTAATTTTATAATAATATTGAAGTTTAAGCACTTCTTAAGTTTTTAAGATTTGGATTCAATTGAGCTGAACTTTTGTTGTTGACATATTGCTACAAAAACTAAAATAAAAAAAAAAATTAAAATTGAAATACATATTTTTTCTAGACTTTTTTAAAAGTCGAAGAGACAAATAAAATAACACTCGATTACTTAGATACAATAACAAATTTTTCTAAAGTTCAAAAATATATAGTTTTTTTCCACCGAATTTAAGAAATATACATATAAAATATACTTAGTTAACTATAAAACCGAAACAAGGAAACACATTAAAAGAATATTGTAACTTTAAGGCAGTCAATTCAGAAAAAACAAAAACAAAAGTTAAGCTTTAGCATTGCCTAATTGAAAGACAGTAACGACTATGGAATTTACTTGTTGGTTTGTTTTATACAAACATTTTAGTGCTTTCACAATTGTAGGTAGTGAATTTCATAAATAATGTTATTGCTTTTTTATACTAAAACCAAAGAGTATTTGTGACAAAATAATGATAATAAATTTTATTTAAAAAACCAGCAACGGTACTCTGGATTAAGTAAAAAATGCCTATTAACCCTGAAATTTTACTAAAATTAATGAACATGCATTAATTTTTTTAAAATAAACAAAAGGTTGCCATTAATTTTATAAAAAAATAAAATATTCAGATGGTCTATGAATGATTCCTTTATAAGAATTTGCTTAAGAACTTTAAAAATTGCTCTAAAATATACCTACATACAAATAATCATTTAAGTTAAAACAAATTTACACTCAAAATTAATTTGTTGGTAAAAATTACATAAAAACAAAGAAAATAAAAATTTTAATTTTTTTACAAAATTTTTTTTGAGTGTATAATTAAAAAAATATATATTAATAGTGCTCTTTTTTAAAAGAAAACACAAAAAACAAATTAAAAAAGAGATCAATAAAGAAAAAATTAAATTTTTAATATACTCATTTTAAATAACTCATGGAAAAAATGGTAAAATATGACAAACTTCAAGTAGCCATAACTTTGTTTTTCGAACCAACTTCACCAAACCCCTTGGGGATTTTGTTCTTCTAATGGTATACTTTCATACTGCGTTCAAACCATTAAGGCAATTTTTTCTTGTTGCACCAATTATAATTGGTACGGAGTTTCTTGTTCTCGGCGATTCGTTTTGTTTTTTCATGCTTCGTAAAGTGAATAGAAATATGTTCATATGGTTCAAGAACGGCTTCATAATTAAAATTTTTTATAAATATGCGCTCGAAATGAAAGAATACTGTTTTTGTTACGAAATATAATTTTTTATTCAATATAATCTCCTAGAAGCTCAATACACTTGTTCCAATGATCTTCCAATAATTTTATCCCATCCTTATAATGGTTTTCCGGAAGCTCTGCAAAATAACCGTCTACGGCTGCTATGGCATCTTCATTCGACGAAAAATGTTTTCCACGAAGAAATTGTTTGAGATTTCTGAAGAGATAGTAGTCACTGGGAGCCAAATCTGGTGAATACGGTGGATGTTCAAGCAATTCGTACTTTAATTCTTTGAATTTAGCCATCGTCAAAACTTTTGTGAGCAGGTGCATTGTCTTGATGAAAAATGATTTTTGTCTTCTTTAAACCAGGTCTTTTCTCACGAATTTTTTCATCCAGCTGATCCAAAAGGCTGCAATAATATTCAGAGTTGATTGTTTTACCTTTCTGAAGATAATCAATCAACGAAATGCCTTTTGCATCCCAAAAAACTGATGCCATAACCTTCTTTGCTGATCGTTGCGACTTCACCTACTTTGGAGCTGAACAATCAGCTTCAGTCCACTGTAAACGTTCTTGTTTCAATTTAGGATCATGGTGGTAGATCCAAGTCTCATCCATAGTTATAAAATGACGCAAGAAGTCGGTTTTATTCGGCTTAAAACGCTCCAAATTACGCTGAGAAATTTGTTTTCGATCCAGTTTTTGTTGAATTGTTAATGTGTGCGGCACTAACTTTCCAAACAGTTTTTTCATACGTAATTCTTGATGTAAAATATGGAGTACTCGTTCGTCTGAGATGCCTATGGCATTAGCAATTTCACGCTTAGTCAAACTTTGATCTTCACTAACCATATTATGTGCCTGCTCAATGATTTCTGCTGTGGTTGCAGTTTTTGGTCGTCCTTCGCGTGGATCGTCTTTAAGGCTAGTACGACCACGTTTAAATTCACCAGCCCAAAATTCAACGGTGCGTTTTGAAGGTGAGCACTCCTTATACAGTTCTAACAATTGTTCATAAATTTCCTTTGCTTTTAAACCCTTCAAAACAAAGAATCTAATGACTGCACGATATTCAATTTTTTCCATATTAAAAAAAATCAATAACACGTCAACTTTAAATGGCTTGTAAACAAAGAAAGAATTGACAGAATGACTTGCAACTTTGCATGTGTTCTCAGTTATACCAACTTGAGAAAAAAAAGTTTGGAGCTAGCAGTGCCATCTCTTGGTGAGCGCAGGAACTTTTCAACCAACCTGTACATGGAACCCATAAATATATTTCAGGATGTAGATCACGAATGTGAACAACAAATTAAAAAATTAGCTCTATTTTTTTAAATATTCGCATGTTTAATTTCTTCTTATCCGTAAGTTGCATGACGATTTCCCTAAAGATAGTTCATCAGTTTCTGAAAAAAAATTTATTCATTTTTGTTTTTAATCGCCTGAACTAATTTTTAGAACACAATTCTTAAAAATTAGAAAGTGGTAGACTTAAAAACTGAATTTAGAAATGGCTTTCTAAAATATAGTTAATTTTACTACTCTCAAAAAAAAAAAAAATGAACACACATTAAGTTCAAGTACTTTCTCATTTTAAGTTAGACACATTTTTTCAACTAAATAGGAGTTAATTATGTTCTAATTTTTTTTTTAACTAAACATAGTTTTATTACATTTAAGTATGCAAATTTCTTAAAACTAAGATGTTTTTCTTAAACACTAATAAATTTTTACTTAATATACTTGTTTTTTTTTTAAATCAATAAATATTACTTAAGAAAAGTTTGAAGTATTTCTGAGCATATAAACAATTTCGTTTTTACCAAACATAGGAATTTTTATTCATTTTAAGAAAACTTTTCTAAGTTTTAATAAAATTTTACTTACATAAACGATTTTAAAGGAAATGTTGGATTCATTTTTAGTTCATGTCTTTTTTTTTCAGTATGGTTTATGGTCTCATATAACATTCACAATCCATATTTCAATCAGATATCTACAGTTTTGTGTGCCTAAATATCATTTAAGCCCATTTTAGAAAGAACCTTTCTATGGGAGGTAGGTCTGAATATAAACCGATTCGTCCCTAGGCCAACTTATGCGCCAAATTTCATCTAAATATCTTTATATTTGGGACCTGTAGTTTGGTAACACACGGATGGACTGCATAGGAAATAAATTGGTTGCAATACTATAGGAACCAACAAAATTGCATCTTTATTTAAATCTTTTGGTTGAAAGTACTAAAAATTATTCACTAGAGTAACTGTAACGTGTTGTTACAAATGAAACAATTACTAATGCTCATAACTAACTATTTATCTATTATTTATTTATTTATATATTCTATACGCTAATAATTTTCATTAATTTAGGAAAACTTATCACATATGTATAGTGGCAAAGTTTGGTAGCCAAAGTGAAGCTTAAATCCAGTTAAAGTCTTAAGCTATTCCATAAACCGACCAGATTCCAGTTTCCAACACGTGTCGTTGTTAGACACTTGTTGGAAACTGGTAACTTGCAAATATTTAGTAATCGTACACTCTAAAAAATGCTTGTAAATTTACTACTATAAAATAGGTAAAGTTTTGTGTAATATTACGAAAATTCGGTAAATATAAACACCAAATGCGTAAATCTTTTTTGCGCACACTTTCATATACAATAATATACACACGAAGTATTTTTAAACACTATGTGTTTACAATTAAACACCTTATGCCTAAAACTAGTATTATTTTGTTGAATAAAAATTTTACGCCCAAAGTTTGTAAATATGCTAACTTATAATGCTAAAAAAATTATGACATATTAAAATTGAAAAAAAAATTAAAACATTTTTAAAAGTTTTTTAGTTTTTTAAATTTATCAATTATTTGGAATTCTTTTATTCTTTCTGTGAGTTTCTAAACAATAAATTTATTGTTTTTCTTTTTATTGTGAACCACTAAACAATAAATTTGATGTTTTTATTACAAAACAAACATTTTTGGGCTGTTTAATTTTCAACATCGTAGTAGAAAATATGCGCATTTTTTTTAAGATTTTTACGAATTATATGTGTACATTTAAAGAAAAATCGTGTTTCTTTACGCACAAGTTTGGTAAATTTACTCTTAAAATTTGATTTAAATTTTAGGCACTTTTAATGTAATTTTATCTATTTTGTGTTAATCAATTTACGCATAATGTGTGTACTTTAAGCACACAGAGTAAATTAACCCTAATAAATTTCAGTTGAAATTTGCTCAACTTATAGTAGGAAACTGTACTCCTATTATAAATTGGGTAAATTTTCTCTGTGTGCGTAAACGAAAAAAGTACACACATTATGCGTAAGTTGGTACACACATAACGGGTAATTTTACATTGAAAGTGCGTAAAAATTAAATGAAATTTTAAAAGTAATTCGAAAATTTACTAAAATTGTGCGTAAAAAACCTATTTGAAAAGTAAATATACGCATTAAATGCCTAAAAATGCATTTATATATGCGTAATTAAATAAAAAAATGCTTATATTTACCAACGCATGGTTTATATTAAACTGCAGAAAAATATTTTTTTTAAAGAATAAATTTATTTTATGTATGTATGTTTTAATAATAATGAATTATAAATATAATACATAATAAGGGTATTCACTCTTGGTGGCAAACTACCCTTGTAGACCTTGTAGAGGTTGTAGATATAGTAAAAGTACTACCATTTACTACACCACAACAACAGAATGTAAAGAACAAAAATTTACTAGGCTTTGGTTAAAATACAAGACCAAAAGGTATAGTAAATACATGTTGTACATTTACAAGACTAAAACAGCTGATCGTTTAGCCGCCAAAACTATTGTTTGATTTTTTTATTTTTCATTTTGTGGTCACTATTAAAATAAAGTTGAATAATGGATCAAAATAATGAAAACCCCAACTCAAAACAAAAGCTTAAAAAAATAAGTAATAAAAACTGGACAGATAGTGAAATTAAGCAGTAATACAGAATCTTCAAACCCAGAATCTCTGCAAATTCTATTTGGTTAATTGCATTTTGCTCTAAAATATTTATAATTTTATATTTTTCCGTAATTATAGGCATTTTTGTTAACTTCAAATTCTTTTTGATATTTTAAGTTTTCAAATAGATAAAAACAAAACAAAAATCAGCTGATTGATTAATTAACAATAGCTGTGGTTATGTGGGAAGTAAATACACTAAAAAGTCGTCCACGCTTTGTAGGATAAAATCGTTATAAATATACAAGGGTTGTAAATATACTACCAGGAGTGAAAAACCTTAATATATTTCGAATGGGTATGTGCTGTCATGATGGTCATCTTGAGTTTAAATTCACAAAATTGATTTTCGTTTTTAGCTTTTTTATTGTTTTAATATTTTTTAATTTCCAAATGTCAAAATATTTATTACCATTCTAAGTTAGTGTATTTACAAACTTTGTGCGTAAAATTTTAATGTAACAAAATAATAATAATATTGGGCACAGTGTTTAATTTTAAGCACATTATGTCTAAAAATACTTTTTGTGTGTATTATTGTATATGAAAGTGTGTACAAACCTTTTTTAGGCATTTTTTGTTTTTATTTACCGAGTTTTCGTAATATTACATAAAACTTTACCCATTTTATTGTAGTACATTTACAAGCATTTGGTTTTGTTTCAATAAAAACTATGCCACTATCTAAAATATTAGTTCTTCCAGTCAATTTTAATATAATGTCAAATTGTGTATCAACATTAATTTTTAGATAATAGCTGCTTCAATTTTCGTACATTGTAGAAATTTCTTAAATAATTATAAAACATTTTATAAATATCACGAATAGTGACAATAAAACGCCATTCTTTATGAAAAGTATGAAATTATTAAATCGTATCTTCATTAATATGATAAAAAGTTGCATATATATGTATATGAAATATTTTGTGAGTTTTATGAAATATTTCATATCTACTATGAAACTGTACATTAAACTGAAATCTATGAAATATTTCATAGATATGATGAAGCTTTTTCTTTGAGTGTAGTTATAAAAAGCATATCGGGATACCCCTTACGCGCTCTAAATCAGAATGTGCATCTTTCGTATGTAAAGGGTGTCCCAAGAAGAACGCAATTTTTAAATTTTAAATAAAACACAGATATTTAAAAGTAAATCGTAAAACTGTATTATATCGTAAAGTAGACAGAATGAGGTTATGTATGGAACAATATATCGTGCAGATGGCCGCCGCGGCTTTGCTGGCATGCACGCGATCTTTTAATGAAATTTTCAATGACCGTTTTGCATGAATGCTGCGGTATTTCATTAATGCAGCGTCCAATTTCCTCTTTTAAGGCTTGAGTCGTCGTCGGCTTATTCGCGTAAACCATCGACTTCAAAAAACCCCAAAGAAAAAAATCTAATGGTGTTAAATCGCACGATCTAGGCGGCCAATTCTGATCTCCAAAACGCGAAATAACACGACTGGGAAATGACTGATGCAGCAATTGAATTGTTTCTCTGGCTGTATGACATGTGGCGCCGTCTTGTTGGAACCACATGCCCTCCACATTAATTTCTTCAATTCTAGGCAAGAAAAAACTGGTTATCATTTCACGATACCGAACACCATTGACTGTTTGCGCTTGACCTGCCTCATTTTCATAAAAAAAAGGTCCAATGATTCCTCCAGCCCAAAAACCACACCACACAGTGACACGTTGAGGATGCATTTGCTTCTCGTGAATCACTCGAGGATTTTCCTCACCGCAAATGCGACAATTCTGCCTATTGACGAAGCCATCAAGATGAAAATGGGCCTCGTCACTGAAGATGATTTTATCGGCAAAATCAGCATTTTCATGTTGTCTCTCCAATACCCAATTAACAAACTCCCTTCGCTGTCCATGGTCAGCTGGCTTCAGTTCCTGAGGCAATTGAACTTTGTATGCATGAAGATGCAAATCTTTCGTCAAAATTCGCTGCAAAGTGGATTTGGAGACACCAATTTGCTGAGCTCGGTGTCGAATTGAGGTGGATGGAGTTTGAGCGACATCATCACGTACAGCTGCGACATTTTCGGTCGATCGACCTGGTCGATGGCGCGTTGTTGTCTTTACATCACTAACAGACCCAGTTTCGGCAAATTTATCCATTAATCTCTTTACAGTTGACTCTTTTGGAGCATTATTGTGACCCCAAATTGATCGCAATTTGCGAACTGTAGCCGCAAAACTTTCACCATTTTGGTAAAACAATTTCACAATGAGAATGCGTTGTTCATTCGTGTAGCGCTCCATTTTTACTAACCTCGTACCTTCTACTAGCAAACAATAACAATTGTTCAAATGTCAAACAATGACACTTCGAATGTTGCCAGATTACACTCAAAGAATTATGTCGGAAAAATCAACAATTGTTAGTGATTTAAACGACAGTTCATTTAACTGCAATTCACATTAAATATAGCTTCATTTAATTGTTCAATGGTCTTAACTAGAGTTTGTATTTCGGTTTTAACCGTAACTAAACTAGTTTCAAGAAGCCATCAAGGAGCATTAATTAAACTAATATTTTTATTTTTAGTTAAACAGTTTCAAGAACTATTAGTAAAAACTTTTTGCAAAAATATATTTTATACGAAGAAAAGATTTATATAAATTTTTGAAAAAAAAGTAGTATGCATTGATTTGTTAGTTAATAGTATTTCGAGGAAAAATATTTCAAAAAATCGAAGCGACGAAGCTATCATTACGAATCAAAGGAACGAAACAGATTTTATATTAAGTTTTCCTTCCTGCCTTTCGGTAACGTTTATTTTCATGAAGTTGTTTTCTATTTTTATAGGAGAAATTTTATAACATTTTTTTTTCTTAATTTAAAGTGGAAGAAATATTTAAAATTTTTAAAGTTTTTTTAAATAGCTTTGTTGAGCAGTTTTAAAACTTATTATCCGATTCTGGCAATCAATGCGGAGGTCATGTATAACTTGTTTTAAATCACTTGTTCCTAAAACACATCAAAGATGTAGTTATAATGCAAACATGGCTCCATTGCATAGGTTCTAGAACCAAGAACTAAGACTAGTTACACTAACTTACTAACTACTGGTGAGTTACAAGGATGCTTTTAAAGAAAATGTAGTTATTCCCTGAGAAATAGTTCTAGAGTTAACCACGATAAACCCGATCCATTTAAACCGTAATCATTGTTAAGGAAAATTGCACTTAAATGCAACTCTAGTCTTAAAATTATTTCAATGTTGCGAGGATACTGTAAACAGAGCATTGCCAATACTGTGTCAGTCGTATTTTTATGCCTGGATATGTGACAACGCTAAAAATTTAATGGTATCATAATTAAAACCCGTGCCATTTTTTTACAACAAAATCGGCAGCTTTTTCATACTTCATCTGCCACCTGTGGAGTGCAAAGCTATTATATAAAAAAAAATTCTATACTGTCTGTTTGTAATTATGATCTGCAATAATAAATTACACATTTTGTTTTGTTATATCTAAGTGCAAGTAAAAAATTAAAAAAGAAAACTCACCTCATATTCCCTTACTTGGATTTGAAAACCACGGCAGGCGGTATACATATTAACACACCGTATGTTAAGTTGCGATTGTCATTTTGTACAATAAGTGTTCGTTCTATTGAAATTATCATCATCATCGTCATCACAATAAAACAAACGAATATTGGAACGTTATGGGTATTAATTATTAAAAAGATTTTTCTGAAAAACAAAAATATTTTTTAATTTTTTTTTATTTTATTTGTAACGGATTAAATTTTCTAACACTTGTATATTGCTAGAATTTTTTAAATATATTAAGAAGTTCCACGAGGAGGTAGGATAATTTCTTCAATCAAATTAAAATCGAATTATAGAAATAAAAACAAGTAAAAGCACAAAATTTGGTCTTAACGAATTTATTTTATACCCTACATAACGTTTTTGTAGATAAAATAAAATAAATAAAAAAATTGAGAAAACTGTGCCGAGGTGAAAAAGTTTTTAATGTGAAAACAATTTTAGTGGTGATTTTTTTTTTTGCGGTGAAACAAAATTTTTAAGATGAAAAACAAATTTTGATGTGTACAACAATTGTGGTGAATATTAAATATTACTCACCTCTAAGTGTCTGGTGAAAACATATGAAAATATTTTTTTCCCAAGACGCTAATATAAAATTGTACTAAAATACTCAAATAGCATGGAAAATATAGAAGACCCTCACATTTTCATTCAGAACTTTTTTGTCTCTGGACCGATTTTATTCCGCTAAAGCATAGTAAGTTGTTCGGGTTTCATGTGGAAAAACTGTTATACTCCACAATAATGAATTTCAGATAAAATTTAAAAAAAAGTTGTATTCACGCAAATATAATATACAACACTATCCCAGCAAAAACATGGTATCAACTACTTACCAGCCTATTTACTTCCTTCATTACTTTTGCTCGCGATATCCAAAAAGTAATGCGTACTCATTATTTTTTGGTTGTTCGTAAGCGAGAGGGTAATGATCACTTATCTTTTTTTGTTTTTTGTAAGTGAGAATTTCTTAAATTCTCTTTTGAACTTGCATTCGTGTCCACACAGCGAAAATCTCGTTTTGCAATTTTAGTTTCTTTAACATATAAAAAAGTACGAATTAGAAAACACAAGAGAGTTGCAGGCACCTCTTTTTGTTCTTCTTTCCTCTCTCTCATATAAGTTCAGAATTTTGGGAACGTAAACAAATTTTTTGCTTTACTTTGGACATTTTCTTAATGTTCAAATACCGAATATAGACGAAGAGAAATATTTCAAAAAAATTTTACTATAGTGTTTAAAAATCGCTAGATTTGACGAGAAAGTAATTTGATTAAAAATTTCTAGTTATGGCAGGGTAATAACATTTTTCGCTGGTTTTACATACATAAATATAAAATGCGAACCGAATTGTGCAGCATATTTTGGATGCTGCAACAAATAAATTCGGTTAGTACAACCATATTCAAACGTGAGTGTTGATAATTTTGTATTAACTGAATATTGTTGTAAAAATTAATATTCAGTTGTAGTAACCGAATTTTAGTTGGAAAGTGCAAAAAAATGTTCAATGTATACAAAAATTAAAACAGGTTTATATTTTGCCTGTTGAAAATATGATGCAGCCCTTTATGGACCTCGGTTTTAAATGTGTGCCCACCCTTGATATGTGGTGAGGGTATTTGTTTGTCATTCCGTAACATACGATATTCTTGAATCTTATGAAGTCTTAGGCCGATCTAGCGATGTCCACATGTCTGTTGAAAATGAGCAATATCGGAGCAGCGGTTATAAAGTTGTGAGTAAAAATGTAAAGGTGCCCCTAAAGTGAGTGAAAGGTACCTCTTAATATTCCATACAAGTTGTATTTTAGTATAATTTCATAGTAGCGACTAATAAATCAAGTATTTTTTCATTTATTTTCATTAGAGGTGAATAATTTTTTATATATACCTCAAATATTTTTCAACTCATACAAATTGTTTTACTTTTACCACAAAAATTGTTTTCAAATCAAAAAAATTTTTCACCACAAACAATTTTTTCACTTCCATAATTTAATTTTTATTTTTTTTTGATATAGTTTGTACTTAAGTACTTTTTGTGGTGCTATTACAAACTCCTGTGTAAATTTGTAAAATAATTTGTAGTTGTAAAATAAAATAAATAAAAAAACACAGCGTAAAACTCTTTATTAATGATTAATATTCAATTTATAGGGTTTTTGCATCAGTTTCAAATTTTTAGTCGTTTCTAGCCATTTTTTCACTTCAAGTGTTGGCAATATGAGTAAAAAGGGCACGGAGAATATGTATGTATCTGCTATAGGTTATTTCGGCCTTTTCGTTATTTGTGTTATTTTGGGTTTTGTCTACATTTCTAAAATTCTGAATTAATTGCTATGACAAATTCCTTAATGGCTCTTAATTCAATTATAGTATAATTGAATAAACAAACGCTTTAGTTAAAACTTGACTTAAGGTTTTTGTGTGGAGATTTAATGAATTATTTTGCAATTAGCGCGGGTAAATGTTGGCGGCCTGTAACAGCCATGTTATTTTGGTAGCTTCTGTCTAATCCGTTGTTTATTATTCAGTTACTGATGCCAAAGCACCATGACAAGTTACACGATTGTGCAGGACGTCCAAATGATAAAACTTTATTATCAAAATTTTGGCCGAAAAATAATTTTGAACGATATAGACGTAAACGACATGTGGTTCAAGCAGGATGGCGTTACGTTCCATACAGCGGACGCCACAATGCCATCTACCCGCCCTTACTAAAAAAATTATATTTTACCGAACAACATTTTAAAAATTTGAATTTTCTTCTCTGTCTTTGCAGCGTTACATTATCAGATTTAATCAATATGAAACATGTCACTGTAACAAATCTTATAAGAAAATAATAAATTAAATACTGACAACATTTTTGTAGAGTAGAAATATATAATTTTGGAATTGGATATTAATTGAAATGTTTGCATTACAACCTGCTCCGGCCCTAGGATCAGTGGTAGCACCTTGGTCTGGTTCAATGATTGATCGGATGCCAACGTTAGATGATATGACACATAAAGGTAATAAATAATTTCAACATTTTAAAGATATCACAGAATCGACCACGAAGGAGGTCTCCTGGGGCGAACCCGCAGATCCTAATGAAATGTGAATATTTTGTAGCAGTACAATCTCATATTTAGAAGTTAAAAAGTGGGGACGAAAAATAACCCGTTTTTGTATTAAGACATTTCTAAAATTTACGAAAACTAAGATTTGCGGGTCTGCCCCGGGAAACCTCCCTTGTCGGTAAGTTTTGCAATATTTAGTTATTTATTTATTTATTATTTATTTTATTAATTAATCATATAATTACAAATTATATGTTAATACCCTAACCGAGCACTAGCAACAAAGGCCTTCGGCTCGTTGTAGCGAAAACAGACCAGAGCCTCTGGTGGGAATTGAACCCACGACCCCCGCACTGATAAGCTAGCACGCTACCAACTAGCCTACCGGGGCGCTCATGTAATATTTAGTTGTTTTATATTTGCTGTTGTTTTTAAGTCCTAATATTTATTATACCTGTCAAAAAGCGACAAGTAATTTATTTTACAGATTTATCTTATAGTGAATGCTCCCGTAGGCGGACACCGACCGTCGAGCGGATTTTGTCCGGTTACGGGAGATGTCCGTCTACAGAATAGTTTTTTTAAGTTGAGATAGAGTTCAGTAATATGTACATATTTACAGGTTGGTTGAAAAGTTCCTGCGCTCGAAATCAAAGAATACTGTTTTTGTTACGAAATATATTTTTTTATTCAATATAATCTCCTAGAAGCTCAATACACTTGTTCTAATGATCTTCCAATAATTTTATCCCATCTTTATAATGGTTTTCCGGAAGCTCTGCAAAATAATCGTCTACGGCTGCTATGGCCTCCTCATTCGACGAAAAATGCTTTCCACGAAGGAATTGTTTGAGATTTCTGAAGAGATAGTAGTCACTGGGAGCCAAATCTGGTGAATACGGTGGATGTTTAGGCAATTCGTACTTTAATTCTTTGAATTTAGCCATCGTCAAAACACTTTTTCTTGATGAAAAATGATTTTTTTCTTCTTTAAACCAGGTCTTTATTCACGAATTCTTTCATCCAGCTGATCCAAAAGGCTGCTATAATATTCAGAGTTGATTGTTTTACCTTTCTGAAGATAATCAATCAACAAAATTCCTTATGCATCCCAAAAAACTGATGCCATAACCTTCTTTGCTGATCGTTGTGACTTCACCTGCTTTGGAGCTGAACAACCAGCTTCAGTCCACTGTAAACGTTCTTGTTTCAATTTAGGATCATGGTGGTAGATCCAAGTATCATTTATAGTTATAAAATAACGCAAGAAGTCCGTTTTATTCGGCTTAAAACGCTCCAAATTACGCTGAGAAATTTGTTTTCGATCCAGTTTTTGTTGAATTGTTAATGTGTGCGGCACTAATTTTCCAAACAGTTTCTTCATTCGTAATTCTTCATGTAAAATATGGAGTACTCGTTCGTCTGAGATCCCTATGGCATTAGCAATTTCACGCTTAGTCAAACTTGGATCTTCACTAACCATATTATGTACCTGCTCAATGATTTCTGCTGTGGTTGCAGTTTTTTGTCGTCCTTCGCGTGGATCGTCTTTAAGGCTGGTACGACCACGTTTAAATTCACCAGCCAAAAATTCAACGGTGCGTTTTGAAGGTGAGGACTCCTTATACACTTCTAACAATTGTTCATAAATTTCCTTTGCTTTTAAACCCTTCAAAACAAAGAATCTAATGACTGTACGATATTCAATCAATGACACGTCAACTTTAAATGGCTTGTAAACAAAGAAAGAATTGACAGAATGACTTGCAACTTTGCATGTGTTCTCAGTTATACCAACCTGAGAAAAAAAGTTTGGAGCTAGCAGTGCCATCTCTTGGTGAGCGCAGGAACTTTTCAACCAACCTGTATTTGTGCTTGGCAATTCCACGTAAAACGGCCCTACACAGGAAAAATGAATTAACTAGTTTTTAATAAAAATCGGTTAATTGTTGTCTACAAGAGAATGATAATTATAGACATATAAAAAAATTACAAAAAATTTTTTTTTATCAATTTGGCAACATTTTGAAATGTGCATATAGACGACGTAGTGCAGAAAACTTATTTTTTTAAACAAAAAAAAGTTCTTTTTCAAAAAATTCATAACTTTAAAAGAGCAGATGCAGTCTCTGTGTATGTTTGCACTACATATTTATCTGAATTAAAAAAAAATACTTTAAAACATACTCCCCTGCAGTATTGTGCTGTCTATGGTAGTACAGATAGTGAATAAGTCTTTGTAATATAATATGTGTTATTATTTTCTTATGTGTTTATCTTTAAACTGCTATTGTAATTGAAGTCAATAAAAAGTTTAATTTCTCCAAACTTTTCGAGTTTTCATACTATGTCACACCCGTCACGTAAAGATGTCACACCCGTCACACTTTCTAAAAAGTTTTTTTTTATGAAAAATTTTTTTTGCAGACAGTAAGTATCTAATACAATCAAAAACACTCTAATGAAATAATTACATCCAAATAAATAAGCGCGTTTTACGGAAAATTTTACATAATATTACCTGAAAGGAATAATTCTGTAAGAGCTTAATTTTGTAAGGTTACACCCGTCACAGTCTTCTAATGGTCATTCTGAGCAGAAAGCATGGAATTTCAGTGTCAAGCTGTTATAAAACGTTATTAAGATTAACATCCTTGGGAATCGCACCTTTTTTTAAATTTTATATTCTTGAATTATAATCAAAAATGTGAGTATCATGGTCACACCCGTCACAATGGAATTACCCTGCTTCAACGTATTTCAAAAATTGTTTGCAATAAACTTCTATTTTTTTATATTTATTTTTTTATTGTATGTATTTCATTAATTGGTAATAATTAAATTTAAATTCTTTCATGGAAATTTTGGATTTGATTGAAAGAATTGACGGATTGTTGTCTGCTTATAGTTGACTTCTCTCCGTTTCCTTTCTATATTCCCAAAATGGCTTTCTAAATTTATTAATTTTTCATACGCGAGAAAATCATCTCTGGCAAAAGTTTTTAATCGAGGAATATGTACTAGTGCTTTCCCGTAACATTTAATTGTGTGGGCTTCTTGCACGACATCCTCCTCTTCTGAATCACTTCGTATTTCTTCAGTATTACTAAGATTCTGCAAATTAATTTCAATATTGTCATCTTCAGTGCATGCAGCGTAATCTATGTACGAATTCTTCTAAATTAATATTATTGGACTGTGCAATTGTGTGGAAATCCAACAGTGTTGATAATGGCATATCATCTTCAGGATCAAATTCATGAGAAAAATGGCTTTGATGGATAAAGCCTGCTTTTCTAAAACAGTTTTCGATGGCCACAGCTTCAACTTTTTTCCAAGCCGTTTTAGTGAAAGCTCCCATGTTGACTGAACTGAATTCATTTTGGAGTCTATATGTTTTTAAAACCAAACTTCTATAATTAACTTTAAGGTTTTGAATTATGCCTTGATCTAAAGTTTGACAAACTGATGTTGTATTTGCTGGCAAAAAACTTATAATAACATTTGTTAGGGACAATTCTCTAGGATGCGATGCAGCGTTGTCTTAAAATAAAATAATTTTTCAATTGCATCATCTTATTTTCGTGTCCAATTGATGCAACCACTCGGTCATAATTTCTCTTGTCATCCAGGACTTTTTGTTAAATTTCCAATCAACTCGTAAATCGGTGATAGAGATGTTTATAAACGCTCGTGGACGGGCTGCTTTTCCAATGACTAACAACATTTCCGTTTCGCCTACCATGTTTGCACAAAACAATATTGTAAGCCTTTCTTTTGACAATTTTCCACCAGCACATTTTTCTGATTTTAAGGCGAAAGTTTTTTCAGGCAATGCGCGAAAAAAAGACCACTCTTATCTGCATTATAAACATTCTCGGGCTTGTACAAACTAAGTATTGAATGAAGCTCTTCCCTAAATTGGTTCTGGACTGACATCCGCAGCTTCACCTGATATGCATTTGAAAGCAATGTTATGTCGTTTACGCGATTTCTGTAGCCAACCATCTGATGCAGAAAACCCGCAATAATTCAATTGCTCAGCTATTTCTTTACCCTTTGCCTTTATTAACGGTCCTGAAATAGGAATATTCTTACTTCTGGCCACTGCCTTTTGTGGAAAGACAGTTCTTTTTGTAATTGATATTAACGCCAGATTGCCATTTGGATTTGATAACTTCTTTATTTTTTTAATATATCCGCAGCTTGTATTTTTCCAATGTTAAGCCTTTAAAATAAGAATAAATAAACACCTGACTCACCGAAAATATTTTGCGAATTTACCTTTTTGCAAGATCACGCACAGAAATTTGTTCTTTCGCTTGCATATCAACTACGCAAGAAAGCAAGTTTCGAGGAGCCATTATTGTTATATTGTTATAAAACGCGATAAAAACTTTCCAATATGTATTTGTTATCAAACTAAAATATAAACTAATCACATTCACATAGGTTGATAACACTGTGCTACACTGAAAAAGAACTTGCGAAATGACCTAGTGTAGGTTGTAGGCCTAGTTGAGTGTATTATATAACCGGTTTTATAAGTTACAATATACCCTCAAATTTCGGGATATGGGGGAAATAGTATTTTTTTGGACTGGCGCACTAAAACTTTTCTAACTCAGTAATTTTTTAACCGATTTATATGCGGTTAACGGCATTAATTAGAAATGAACGTGCTCTTTCCAATTAAATATATACTTCCGTATACTATTAATATAAATATGTACAGATTTTTTCAATAATATAAACATTTTTCATTTTTTTTTTAACTTTTTCATTTTCTACTAGGGTTTTTTTCGAATCTTCTTTTAAAACAACAAAAATCTCAAAGTCAGTGTCCTTCTTTTATTCGTGTAAATCGGTTAAAAATTGACAAAGTTATAATACTTTTTCTAATCAACGAAAACCCGATTTCAATTATATGATTCTACATAATTAATGTCGTTGACCGTTTCGAAATCGGTCAAAAAATGACTGTGCTAGAAAAGTTTAATTGCGCCAGTCCAAAAAAAAAAAATACTAAGACGAGTAGGAGTAAAACGACTTAGTTATCTGAGTACCACAGTCTCGTTTGCTGCAGTCGTCTAAGTTTAGTGTTTAGAGCTTCTTTTACAGTTCAAACACATAAATCGCGGTGGAGGTCTAAATTTCAGATACATAGTGACTCCATTGCATAATCGGACAAGTATTTGTGCCCTAAATTAAATAAACGTTACTAAATACATGTTTTTTCGCTTTTACTTGCACCGTACATCAGTGGTTCCCACGAACTTTCACTTCACGGACCCCTTGAGGCATTTTTACTGGCTGACGGACCCCCAATTTTTAAATTTTTTTTATAGGATTTTAAATCATATAATCATAATCTTTTTTTATAAATTGTTTTTTTATTGTAAAGAAACATGAAAATTTTATTAATAAATTATAGAGAATAAAAATTTAAAAAAATTCCACAGAGCCAGCAGGATAGAATACTTAGTATTTTCGGTTGCTGCAATATAACCCTCCTTAGTATTTACGCTCTTATTGGTCATTGCTTTGATGATTGTCTATTTTATATTAAGTGTTTGGAAACAAATTAACAAACTCGAAAACAACACACAATTAGACTAACATCAACGAAATTTAACAATTTATATTTTTAATTTATTTTTTACAGTTTTTGTTATGAACTTTAATTCTTAAAGTATCCAATAACAAAGCTTATATAAAGCGGTTAATTTCAAGTGTTTGTCCTAATCAATATTAAATCTACAACACAATCTATGTTGAAAGTTAATGATTAGACAATATTTTTTTATATTTGAATAAAAATATTTATATCCGAAAGTTTTCAGAAAAAATAGTAGTAGTTAAAGTACGACAGATGGAATTGTAGACTTTTCACATTTTAAGAGATTTACTAGATAATATTTTGGGAAGAATCTTTCAATTAAATTACTGTAGAAAAACTTAAAAACTCTATGATTTTGAAGACTTTTCTATAAAAGCTTCTCAGTATCTGTGATTTTTTAATTGCAAAAACTAATCCTTAAGCACATTCTGATGATTTGTTTTAGCATCTTAGAACGTGTTCTACAGAATAAATAAAAAAATAATGTGTGTTCAATTAAACAAAAAAAAAAATGCGGTAGTCTGAAAAGTCTTAAGAATTGGAAAACCACAACTTTTTATCAGTTTCCTTTTTTCGATTTTTTTAATACAATTATGGCAACCGACAGATTATTATTTATTATTACTTTCTTATATTTAAAGAATTTTTTCCGAACTCTTCCCGGACCACTTTGGATGCAGCTACGAACCCCCAGGCTGGCGCGACCCCCCATTTGGGAACCGTTGTCCTACATTCTAATATTTGTTAAAAATGTTAAAAAACAACGAAATTCTACATGAAAAACCAAATCAACACAGGCAAGCAGAATTGATAAGAATTCGACAAGAAAGCAGAATTCCTAAAAATGCCAAGAAAGAACTATTTATATTTTGTGGCATAGCATTTGTTTTCAAGAACGGCCTTGAAACGTTTTGGAATTGATTTTACCAAATATTGGCAGACTTCAGGTTCTATGGAGTTCCATGCTCCTATTAAGGCCTCTTTTAGCTGATCTAATGTGTTAAATTTTTGTTTTTACACTTTTCAAAATTACGTCGGCAAAGTGTCATTTAAGCTCTTACGTAATATTGGATTGTTCAATAAAACACTAAAATTGAATGACGGGTAGTTCGGTTCGGTTAATCGAAAACATTGTCGATTTAAGTTCAAAATCAATTAATTTTATTATTTTTTTTAAACAGCAAAAATCCAACTCGACAGAATTAATATCTTTATATAATTCCTAGACATATTTCGTGTAAACAAATCCTTAGAATATGTTTAATACCATCGTAAAACTTGTTTTAAATTTCATAAATATTTACTTTATGGATATCAATTAAGCTAGAATAAGACATACGTAACGTAACGTGTCGGATGAGCTGATTCAATCTGAATGAATGAGTTTAAACGGGACAACCATATTGTGATACGTCATGTTACGTGTGGCTAATTCTAGCTTTAAAGTTATTTTCGCTGTGTGATGGTGGGTAAGACATTCAAAGCCTTAAAATTTAATTTTAGCGTGTGATCCGTATAATAATCACAGACATTTTTTAAGTATGTATTCGTTTTTGACATCAAAAGAACTAACTCAAAAGCAACGAAAAAAAAACGGATAAAAATCGCTGTAGTCCATATTTGACGGTAGAGAATCGTTCAAAAGATCAATTATACGTTCCGTTAATGTTCCGTTTCCGTACAAGCTTTGACGAACACGTATTTGCGGACTGTAAACGTACAGTAGAAGCCGAATTCATGGGAAGTTAAGGCAATAATCAATATTAAAATTTTAATAATAATAATTTTGAGTTTAAAAGACTATAAAAACTTGGCGGCCGTGGTTCACGAGTTAGAGTTTTTCAATTTAGTCCAAATTTGTATCATGTACGTTTTAGAGCTAATGATACAATAAATTATGTGATAATTGGAAATCGGGAGACAAAACTGTCATCCTAATGTTCAATAAAGACAAATAGTTATAATTACAAGCAACTACTTTCGTGCAATAAAAAATTAAAATATGCGGTAAAAATATGGACTTAAAAAGAAACATGTACTAAAAAACAAAAAAAAAAAATACACACTATAAATACAAAATATGAACTAAAATTCATACAAATAATCACTTAAAACTTGCATTTTTTGAAAAATCATGGTTATTTCTTAAGAGCGGTGGATTAAAACTGAAATCCATTAAAAATGTCTAACAGGATGACTTCTTATTTCAGTATGTTCTATATCAAGCTTTAGTTTATATTTAATTAAATCCTTATTTTAGTTAAAAGAAAGTATGCAACAAAATGCAATAAAACTCGCAATAAACTGAAAAATATGCATTAAAATCATTAAATATTTACAAAAGAATATAGACTTTAACGCCAAATATATACAAATATGCACTTAAAAAAATATTAAACAATAAATCGATGTAATTTTGTTGGAAATTCTTTGATTCGAAAATGTATTGGCTTAAAACAATTTTTGGACTACGAACAACAAACATGTATTTGCATGAAAGTCGCTTCTTTGAGCCGATTATAATCTGGCCACCAACGTTTCTTTGATCAAAATATTTTACAAATTAAAACAAAAAAGAAATGGTCTCCAAATTTAGGAAATCCTGAGCACATCAAAACACCTTCAGATTCCAAGGAGTTTTTCCATAGAAAAAATTCCACATTTTTATCTTTAGATTTTGTGAACATTTTTCCATAAAAATCTTTTTAAATATTTTGATTCGCTTGTTTTAAAAGCAACTTACAAAAAACGTATTTCTTGAAATTTTTAAAATCAGTGCAATCAGGGCAAATATTAAAAAATCAGTACACGTAACTTAAAATCAGTTCAGGTACTAATAAAATCGGTATGAATATTCAGCCTGCTTATTTTGAATTTGTTTAACAATCTATTGTAATTAAGCTTTCCGCCTTAATTATAAAATCCTGGGCATGGTATGATTTTCAAATTATTATTTTAATAATTTAAACTTTATTTCATATTCATTCAGTCTCTTTATAAGTGAAAAAAAAATGTTTTAATAAGTATACACAAAAAAAAACAAACAAAATTTGTGATATTTTTCCGTTTCTATTTCCTTTTTTTTCTTATAGACAATGTCTTTGCCATGAGAAATCTGCCATGTTTGGGTGTTGCTAGTGATGGCAGCGGCGTTAATAGTATTGACGGTGCGACGGCAGGCTTAATAGCAGATAAAACTAATGCTCTTTTGGATCCATCTGCTGTGGACACAACCACAACGCCTCATGCATCATCGTTCTTTGCGACCTCATACTACCACATAACTGATGATGAATGTATGTTAAAAAATAAAACTTTTTGTGTTATAAAAATAGTATATTCAGTATATTTCAGTTTTTCCCATATTTTAACAACTAACAAGTAGTCCTCCGTTCTCTTGCTTAACGAACTTTTGTTTGGCGGCATTTTCCTATTATGGCCACTTGGCAATTATGGAAGTACATAATTGTTAATTACAGAAGAAATTAAGTACTATTTCTTTTACCGAAAATATCACAATAACATTTTTGTTTATCTTAATATTTAATTAAGAGAAAAATTGCTTTCTTATCAATTTTGTTCTTCATCAAAGATTTAGAAAGAGTTAAAATGTTCAATTTTTTTGAAGATATAGAGTGGGTTTTTTTTATGACATTTCTGTTTTTTTTTTTTTAATTTCGAGTGGGGGAAGTGTGACACTAGGTAAAAAAAAAACTACTACTGTGCAAATTTGAGTCAAATCGGCAACGTCAGATGGTATAGTTTTATATGTATAAATAAACTGATATTTATTCTAATAAAACATTTTTCTAGGCATTCTAGCAATTTTTCTACAAAACTTATATTTGGTTTAAGTTATAATCATACCTAGCTAAGTTCAGCTATGTTCCCTAAGTTTTAAGGGTTGTATTTCTGTTTTGAAAAATATTTTAGTAAATTTTTTTTTCCTTTAAGGTCAAATTTTAATTGTTTTTAGGTCTGATTTTATAAATAAAGAAACTTTTTAGAGCTATTTTAAGTAGATGTCCTATTTTTAGACATGAGTCGGTATATTCACTTCCGATACATTTTTTATAATCTACTAGCGGATCCCGGCGTGCTTCGCTACGCATGAATATTTGTTGTTGTTTTTTTTTTATATGGACAAAATCACATATTGACATGAAAAGTCATAACTCACGAACGCGTCGACCGATTTCGTGCTAAGCCAGATAAACCATATACACGACCATACGAACAAACCTTAAAAATTTAATCGAATTCGGTCACAACACACTTGCAACAATTTTTTATATAAATAGATGTAACATTTTAAAGCAATTTAAGTTTGTAGGTGTAAGTTTTAATTAGAAATAACATTTCGTTCAATATCCACTTTTTTAAAATTAGTAATTTTTTGCTAATTTTAGCAACTCGGTTTTCAAAAATTTGTAAAATGCTTTCCGAAATAAGCAACAAAAATTTGTAAATATTCTGTAAAAATTCTGTAATTTGTAAAATGTAAATAGCAAAAAGATTTGCTAAATAATAATTTTTTCACTAAAAATCAGTACAAAAATAGTAAAGTGGGATTGAAAACCGTTTACAAATTTTTCTACTAACTTTTTTGCTGAGTGTACACTCAGAATATATTTTTTTCGTTACCGACTGTAGTTTATTTAAAAAGTAATACGTAGAGTTTGTTTTAAAATGAAAAATCAATAGAAATTGAAAAACAGAAAAAATACAGACTTTCAGTAGTTGATATTTTCTGTTAAATTTTATGTTTTTTGTTTCTAAAAATAGAAATTCAAATAATTCCTTTTTGTTTTTTTTTTATAAAAATAGTTTTTATATATAAAATTATTTCAATACAACATAGAAAATAAAAATAAACAAAACTGTGTGTTTTTGTAGCTACATACAAATAAAAAAATTCAATTTTAAAAACAATCTACAAAAATCGTTTTTTCTAACGTTTTGTCAGTTTAAAATTTATGATTATTTTAAACGAAACGTAGCTGTCCAATTTTAAGGAGGTAAAAATGGGTTTGAAATTTATTTGCAGCTATTTTGTTTCTGAAATTTTTTTGCAGTATGCCAGGAGCTGCTATGGAATTTAATTAGCTGTATTTTACATTATTAGTAACTCATTATTTTCACTTTAGGAGTAATGCAGTGGGCAGGGGTAGGTCATTATTGGTAATGCAAAAATCAGTAAGCTGCTATTACTAAATTTTTCCTGCGATACTTACAAATCGATGCCATTTTATTGAAAATTTGTTGATTTGCAAAGATATGTATTTAGATTTTGTATATATATATATTATTCGATTTTAACCCAATAAACATTTTTGCTGAAATCGAAGCTAAGGTCAAGTGTTATTCAAGTCATGTTTTCCAATTTCAAGACTATTTATTTATTTATTTCAATAGCATATTCCAGAAAAACGGACTCTTGAATTCAAGTGGAGCATTACAGTGATAATATACTTTAACCAAGCCTTGAATCACAGTTCAAATCAAGTTCAAACAGTATAATATAATAAAACTTGTTTTCATGCCCTAACTTTAACTTTAAACAAAGCCATAAAAACATGATATTGATTGGTTTTGGTACAATTTATTAACATAACATACATACATTTTTATATTAGTTTTGTATATTTAATCTTGATTTTTTGACTTTCGATGATTTTTTTACTACAAAACTTGTAGAATCTCTCTGAAATAAGAAAAAAGATAATGTAAGCATAGGGTTTAGCTCCAAATAAACGTGGCTTATCTTTTCGTTAAAATCCATGGAAGAAATTCAGATTTTATAAAAATCTTCACAGGAAAATTGTAAATTTAAACAAATGTTTTGATTTTATTTTAAAATATTGACATTAGACGAAAAACATGAAACAAATTATTTTTATTTGTATGAACTTGATTTTGACTGTGAAAAATAGTTAAAATAAATCACAATACATTTAAAGCACTTGAATTTTTAACTTTTCAATGTTTATTGGGTATGTTTTAATTTTATATTTTTTTATAGAATTTATCAGGTTTTTGATCATAATTAAATTTTACTAAGGAATAGTTAGTAAACACTAATTTTTTTAAATGGAAAAAATTGTTAGGATCAGCGTAAAAATGTAAGCTCTGGGAATAAGTTCGCTTATTTCAGTGGAACATTGCCCATTGTAGTATCGAAGAAAAAGTATTACACAATCCACATTCCACGATAATAAATAGAGCTGGACACCCTACTGTCACTGATAAGCACCAACGACCTCGTTTGGACACAACTTCCATGCCCAGCACATAACGAGTATCGGATTCTTCAATATTAATACAACCCATATGTACAGATGGTTATGTTGGTTCTACAGCCCTATGAAACAACAAACAATACTGGCTTATGCGCGTTTTAAAATCTACCCTATTCGCACAACCCTACTCAGAGGTTTACAAATCGTCTTGATTGAGTGTGCCATTCATAATCTGCTTCCTGCCCTTAATCTAAACGGGGCCTGGCTTACGATCGAAGTAAAAGGGAGGGCATATGTGGCTGTCATCTGCAAAAGAGTAGATAGGGCTGAAAGTTTGACCACGACGAACGCTAAGATAAACGAGAAGAATTTGCTTTGAAATCAGGGAAATTTGCTCAATTTCCCCTCAGTTACCGAACCTTGTAATGTGTAAAAATTTTTTTTGGTCGCTTCTTTCGATGAATTATCTATACTTATCCTTCCTCTATTATTAATTATTTCCACACTTGTAATATTATTTGGGTAAAAACAACCAAAAATTTGGTGTTTTTAAATTTTAATTGAAGCTTTATAATTTAAATTTCATACTGAAAATTAACACTAAAAATATAATGAAAAATTACCCCAACCAAATGAAAATTAGCCCCAAAATTATGTTTGGGGCATATTTTCATTTATTAGATTAAGGCTTTTATTCAGAATGCAAAATAACCCCAATTTAAAGAATTTGTGATGCGCAACCACTGCCTTTCAAATAGTTAAAAATTAAGTAAATTTCTGCTCTCCGTCCATGAGTGTGTTCTCAAAGACAGTTCTTTCTGGTAACAATGGAAGAGCCATCAATTTTCGATATGCGGTTTTTGCAGCATCCGACGATCTTATAAAGTTTTAGAGTGATTGGTTTTCTATGACATTGCGTTTAAGAGCTTTGCAATTTTGAAACCTGTTAAGAATTAGATTTCTTCTTAATGTATGAAAAACAAAATTTTCGCCTTCGGCGCCAACTTCTTCGAAATTGAATAAATTCCGTAAATAAAATGTAATTAATGTGTTATAATTTTACGACTCGTTAATATTTTTAAATTGATTTACCGAAAATGCTGATTTTTTTTGGTAAGTTTGCCAATTTTCACTAAAATATTAAAGTTAGCCATGCCGACTATATGATACCCTATATTATGCGGCCCACATTCCGGGAAGCAGAAGTGGTTTCCTTGATAAATTTGCAACTTCTTCGGACATCATTGCCTAAATTAAGCAATTACACTTAAATTATAAAATAATTTTTGCCCCAAGCAAAAATTAGTGCATATCAAGCTGCATATCAATGTTATTTTTTTAGTAATGAATCGATTTCATTAAATTCGATTCATTGATTTCATAAAAATTATAATTAAATTCCTTAATGTAATGAATTCTTTCACTAGATATTGTTGGTTTTACTTAAAAATATATATAATAAAAATTAATTTTATTAGGATTTTTGCATTTGCTAATTATTGTAATATACGAGGGCGGATCAATAAGTCCGTGACTTTTCGAACTGCTCTCGTAGTTATATGGAATGCAACACTGCTCCCATCAAATTTTGGGCAAGTTCCGTCATTTACTTTGCGTTTAACAGCAGGATTTTTCGAGGTCCATAAAATAGGCATTTGTTTCATCAATAATTTCATCATTGGAGCTAAGTCTCTTTCCACCCAGCCATTTCTTTAGGTTAGGAAATAGTCAACGGGGCCAAAATCCGGAGAATAAGGCGAATAAGGGGGCCATGCAAACTAAGTTGTCACACGATTCCGTTGGTGGTCGATTGTGAACAAACGCGGCAGACATCTTGCGGAAATCCTTCTCATACCCAATTGATCGTTCAAAATTGAAACCACTGAGCCATGTGAGATGCCTATGGCTTTCACAATCTATCGCACATTCAATCTCCGATCGACCAACGCCATATCGTGATTCAATTGTTTTGGGTATAGAGACCTCAACTGGACGTCTAGAACGTTCGGCATCTTCCGTGCTTGTAAGGCCACAACGAAAGTCAGTAAACCACTTTTGTACCATTGAAACCGATGGTGCAGAGTCCCCATAGCATCAAGTTTTTCCTTGGTTTGATTGACGGTTTTTTTTCGCAAAAAATAATGTTTAATGAGCACTCGAAATTTACTTTTTTCCATTTTTAAAAAAAAATCTACGAGGTTGTATGTTTTAAACAGCTGTTAAAGGCAAAGTAAATGACGGAACTTGCTCAAAATTTCACAGTAGTCTATTAACAGGTGGTACTGGATGGGAGCAGTGTTGCATTTCATATAACTACGAGGGAAGTTTGAAAAGTCACGGACTTATTGATCCGCCCTCGTATATACATTAGTATGTGCCAGTAACGCACGCTTGGCTCGCATGCTAAAATGTTTTTTAAGCCATACACTTTGTTCCATTTAACTTCCACATAAATTTGTGTTGGTTCTTTGCTTATTCAAGTCGGGTTCAGAGAGATGCCAAAACAATACGTAAACATAATTCAAAATTAAAATAAATAATTATAACAAAAAATACGCAAAGGCATTTAATGAAAATGCTTTATAAATTCAATGAACGTTTCATTAGTTTAATGAAATCGTTCTTAGACGACATTTTAGCACTAAACACAAAATTCTATCAGTTTAAATTTATTTACTAGTGCCATTGTTACTCTTTTAAATAATGTATGTAATATTAATGCTTTATAAAAAAGATTGCCAAAGTGACAGTTTGTTGTTCTTTTGTGATTATTATGTACATACATATGTTCGTATATATTGTACAATGACACAGTAGAAATTGTTCAAAACTAATAATGACATGACTCTATTACAAGGATAATAACAAATGAAATCCCATCAAAGTGTGTCTGTCGCACACGGTCATTATCATTTTGAAATATCACACATAACTAAAGCAACAATAGCCGTATAATTTATGATCACTTCATGTGAGAACATTCTAATAATATGATATATTTATGTTGTTTTATTTGCTTGTTTTTTTTTTTTTTGCGTCGCTTAGTTTTTGTTGCAGCTAGTTCTTTCTTGTGTTGTAAGATACAAAAACAACTTACGGTATAACAATGACTTTTATCCCTCTAATGCTTTTTCGTGAAATGCTTACAATGTTTGCCAATAAACACTAACAATTCTTGCTTTAAAATTGTTGGATATAAAAAAGTTTGCGGCCACTCTTCTCTCTAAAATTTAAAAATATTTACCATTTAATGCCGAGTGGTGTTTTATAATTTTTTTTTCAAAAGTGATCTGATTCTCTAAAAATTTTAAATCACAAGTTTTTGGAGTTTGTGAGTAACAATCAGAAGATAGATTTTTAAAATTGCGGATCCATAATAGCGTTTTTGTTTAATAGATTCACAATTTTAAATAATCTAACTTCATATTATTATTAACCAACCTCAAAAGCATGTGTTTGGAGTGTTTGAAATTAATTTAATTACTTTTAGAGGGCATTGTAATAGTTGCAATCTTACTTAGAAAGTTCCGGATTCTATCCGTAGTGAAACGCAATATCAATTTAGAAATTAAAAGTATGTATCAGTTTTCCATGGCTTATACATTTTAAAACGTCCTCCTTCAGTGTTTCCATACCATATTTAGCACATTCTTAAAAATCTTTAAGTATGCTGCATAATTATAAGACGGCTAAAAAGATTTTTTTAAAATTTAATGCGCCGTTACCTGTTACAGCTGCTATTGAAAGATTATTTTCGTACGCCTCTATTCCAAATATCCCTAAACATGAATCTCTATTAGATGATAATTTCGAAAAGTTATTATTGTTGAAAATGAACGATGTATTCTAATTTTATATAATTAACATTTATTTTATAACTAAAATAATAGCAAAATTGGTTGATGCACTTAAGCTTTGAAGTTTTGAACCACATATACAAACATATTGCAATTTTTCCAAATTTCTTGTTTATTTGTAGAATAAAAATATATTTTGTAAAATAAATATTACTAAGGTGTTTGTCGTTGGGTTATCGAGGATCAAACATTTCATAAATATTTCGTCATTCAATTATCCGACCTAACAAAAAAAAAACAAATTTTGAATTTGGCCGTCATCTTGGACATTGAATTTCAAAAACCTTACTCGTCAACGAAAAGTAAATATTTTCTAATGTTTTTTATAGAAAATGTAAAAATAAATATATGTAGTTTTTATGTAATTGCTAAATATTAAAAAATGCTGCGGTGAACAAAAAAGGGATCAATGAATAAATCTCCAAAACGAAAATTAATTAACTCCCAAAATTCGGAATATATTTTATAAAAAATTAAACAATTCGTTGTTGGGCTAATATGAGTTGGTGTTCATAATTTCATTGAAATATATTTATTTTTGTGAACTGTAGCGTGTGAACAGGAATACATGGACAGACCCAGGTGTAAAGCTATGAAATATTCAATTTTACTGGAAGTTATTTTAGTTTTATAGTGGGAAACTTTAGCTCCCCTTGACCGTTCATTTCTGTTCAGCCTAAATAATAAATGGAACATATTCCAGATTTCGGGTCTCTATCACTTTCGTACAAGTCCTAAATTTTGTGTAGTCATGTACGAGTAGTTTAACCAAATAAATCATACACTTTGATAATTTTTTTTTTGTGTAAGTAACACTGATTTTGAAATTTCTGGTAATTACGCCCTTTTACATTTTAGCTGACGATATGTGCAAATGAAATGATGGAGGGTCTACAAATTATACTAACGTTGTGAAGGGTAAAACAGTTTCTGCTGCAGTCTTATTTTAAACATTTACTTTTTTGTTTTAATCGGCAAAAAATTATTTCAAATTTGTAAAATCATTCATTATACAGGATATTATTGTATTTTTCTGTTGTTTTTGTTTTTCACATGCTGATGACACGGGTAGGTTCTCATCCTGTCAATAGTAAGAAAAAAGGTGGAAAATTATTTGTAATTTTTAGGTACAATAGAATCTTAAGTACTTATAGACACAGCATGTAGTTGCAGTTTTCATGTATAATTTATTTATGGTCGGTTATTTAAAAAAATACTATTAAACAAATGTAGGAAATTTGTGGTGAGTTTTTTCTCTTCATTTTCACAGCTCTAATCCTTAATGAGAAAATATATTTATATATTTTAGTTTTTCTCCTATTGTTTTATTTTGATGTAATATGTGATTTGTGTACGAGTTTTGTTTTATTTATATAATTAAAGGTGTTCAAATTTGCAGTCCGCTTGTGATACGAGTATGTACAGTAGGGTGGAACATTTAAGCCAAATTACAATTTATTTTCGGAATCCGCTTGCCATTTATAAATAACGAACTTTCGCAGAAAGTGCTCTTTTTTGATCAAAATGCAGTTTTTTGTGAAAAAATATTATTCTAAAAATGCGTTCATTTGCAGTATAAAGACATATTAGTTAACAACTCAATTTAAGATTTTAAAATAAAAAGAAGAATCTATATGATTTTCGATTAAGATAGAAATTTCCAAATGGTTATAGCTTATTCCACGCGATATTGAAATTTCGGCAAAAATTTAAATTGATCCACCCTAATGCACATGTACTTAAATGATTCAATTATGTAATTATATTTTGGCAATATGTTTGCATACCCAATTAGTGTTGTCAGAAGAAGAGAACAAATATTTTCTTATTGTCTGAAATGTTAAGCTGAAATTTTATGTTTCAAATTCATTAAATTTTGTATTTGTAGCAGACATTTAAAAACAAATTACTTACTTCAAATTTTTAACGAAACGATCGATCTCAAAAGTCAATGATTGAATAATTTTAGTCTTTATTAAATTAAAATAAAATTCAAAGAATCAATTTGATTTTAGTTGATTCTTTAATAGAATTAATTAAACTTTAAAAAATTATTTCCACCAAAAATCAAAAACGATTCCTTTGATTTATAATTCGCGAATTAAATCAATCGAATCAAAATAAATGAATCAATATAAATAAATCAATATAAATTAGTTTAAATCATTATCTCACTTTATTCAATATCAAATCATTGATTTAAAGTGATTATAAATTATTCACTGACTCATAAAATAAATAATTTTTCGTTTGAGTTGATTCAAGCTCTGATTTGTGATAGCGGGTAAAATGATATAGCGGGAATATGATATAGAGGGGGGCGGTCTAAAATTACTTGGTTTTAAATTTAAAAATTTTTTATTTTTTGTATGCACATCGCTTTAGTGCTAAGCAAAATAAAAATACCCATAGTGACTATATTTTTGCTTTAAGGTTGTCACATATTTGAAACTTTTGCACTAGGAGTGAAAAATGCTCTTCTAAATAAATCTCCTAAAAGCCGACGGTAAAGAATATCGAAAAAAACTATAATTTGTTTTCGCAAACATTGTGCGAAAACTCGTAATACTTTGTCAAGTTTTAAGTTTTATCTACCGGATTTTTATTTCGGCAAACAAATTTTATTAGTTGTAATGCTCCTAATTATTTGGCAACGATTTTTGTGTGTAGACAACCGCTCGATTAAATTAAAAAGGCGGTTATTATATGCTGTTTTGAACTCAAACCAAAAATATTTTCCTATACAAAATTGCGTCTTAAAAACATTTTTTTAATAACAAAAGAACGTTACACATTTTCGGACATGTTTTAAGGCCTTTCATTTGATACCCAATTCGTATACAGTTATTTCAAATTATAAGAAATGAACTAAAAAAACGAAAGCAATTTGACCACACTTTTTAACCCTTTAATGTGAGATTGGGACGCTGTAAAAATAAGGGTCTCTTATTTTTTTCTTCTCTATCACATATCCAAATTTCATTAAGATCAGAGTCTTGCAGGTTTTTAGTAAACCGCTTTTGCTGAAATTTCCAAATTTTCAGCAAGCATCCAAAAAAATTGATCACCCAACAAATTTTTGCTGACACTACCAACTGTTTTTTGAGTGTATAATCAGTATCAAATATTATATTTATAAAAAAGGTAATATTTCTACTGACATTTTTGGCCTAGGTTCAATTTCTGAAAAGTGAATCGGTTTAGAATTTTAACAAACCTAATGTCCTTCTGTGGTACAAAAATTGTCTCAATCAATTTCATCATGCTGAACTAATTTCCAATCAAGCGTTTAATATGCTAAGGCAGATTTTTTAAACTGTCAGCACAGATTATCTCAAACAACATTTGTTGTAGCAGTATTTTTTTTTTGTTGATAATCACCAAAGATCATAGCAACAGTACAAAATTTGCTAAGACAACAAAAACAACTATAAGACCAAAAGTATGCAAACAACGTCTTAAATTTCCTTACCCAATAAAACAGTCAGCCTGTCAAGCTAGTTTTTAACTGCATGTGTTTATGGTGTGTCCATTAAGCTACCTCATGTTTCATATAACAAGTAGGATGATTAATATCCGCAAGTCCGTTCTTTCGTGCCCTGTAATCAAATATAGATAGCGTATATAAAATCATAGTAGAGTTGTAGATAAGAGCTTTGATATTTTGACGTACTAACATATGTAAGGAACTAATTTCAAAGAGCAGATGGTTTGAAGATATTTTATAAAAAGGTACTATTACAGATCTGTATCGAATATGGCTAATATTTACGTTTCTCACTCCCTCTTTTGAAATTTAATTCAATTGGCTTTTATATTATAAAATTGTATTTTGGAGAAAACCAATACGATAACTGGGCTGAGTAGGTGTTGCGTTACCACACATTGCTCAAGACATTTCTGATCCTAATACGTAAAGATTGGTATATAAAACACATTGGTGTAAGCTGCTGTAGTGTCCACATTGTGGAATTCATATCTTTCGTATTGTGAAGGTGCATCGAATGCTTTTAAACATATACCTTCGCCGGTAACGTTTATAAATCCTTTACCTTTATAAGAGTGGTCCTTATTTTGTGAACTTGCGAATTTCGATCGCAACTCTGCCTAGAAATGTTCTCTTGCACATCCGCCCTAAAATTAGAAAAATGAATTTTATGGAGTAAAATGCCTTTTAACTATTTTTTATATTTATGTTGCTTTCTAAATTAGAAAATAAATAAACCAGAAATTTTATATTATTAATTAACATTCCCAAAACGGGAATTAACATTCCCAAAACGGGAATTAACATTCCCAAAATGGGAATTAATATTCCCAAAATTGATTGGATTAATCTTTAGTAAGAATAAGTTTTTACTCCGCTTTTTTACGACTTTGGTGACAGTAATTACACCAAATCTAACTAATAGTTAGAACCGCTAACGGTTTATTAGGCATTGTCTGTTTCCTTTTTGTGTACTAGTTAAATTGTTGTATCATTTTGGCATTACATACTGTACGACGTGCTACATACTCCAGCTGAATTTTTGTAAAAGGTAAATTTTTATTAAATAAAAGATTGAGAATTTGTCTCATATTTAACCAGTGAATTTTTTTTTTATTTTTTTTTCTCCTTTCCGAATGCGAAATCTTCCACGATATGTTTTTATGTAAAAAAGAACATTTTAAGGGGTAGTTATGGTAAATATTAGCAATTTGACAAAATAAGGACCAGTTTTACCTTCATATAAAATATATAAAAATCGTTTCCATATACCGAATTTTCGCCTTTATAAACACAAACTTGAACCTGGCAAATTCAAATGAAAATTTAAAAACTTACAGATAAACAATTAATCAAAATTCAGCTCATATTGCCGTCTTTAAATCGTTCGTCCAAAACACGTAATTGAATTATGCACTTCGAAGGCACTTTTAAATTTTTTCCTTTGAAATTTTAAATTTGTTAATATAAAATATTTTTTGTTATAAATAGATTGAAATATTTTGTTTTAAATCAAATCTGTAGGAATCTTGTGTGTTCCATTCGGTTAAAAAAATTAATTAAATTTGAGATTATGAGATCATTGTACTTCAATGGAATTTTTAAGACTTTTTGAGGCTAAAAATGGATACGGATTTTATTTTTATATACCGTTAATTTTTTTAAAATAATATTACAAAACTAAAAAACGGATAATGTGGTCAAACATTCTTATCTCTTAAACAGAAGTTTAGGTCCTATTTTGTCTGTCCCTTCTATCACAAATCCCAATTTCAATAGGATCGAAAAGAATCCATCGCGATAGTTTCCCTGTAAGTTAGATTCCATGTCTTTTTCCATATGACCTTTAATTGATATATTAGATTGAAATATTTTGTTTTAAATCAAATCTGTAGGAATCTTGTGTGTTCCATTCGGTTAAAAAAATAAATTAAATTTGAGATTATGAGATCATTGTACTTAAATGGTATTTTTAAGACTTTTTGAGGCTAAAAATGGATACGGATTTTATTTTTATATACCGTTAATTTTTTTAAAATAATATTACAAAACTAAAAAACGGATAATGTGGTCAAACATTCTTATCTCTTAAACAGAAGTTTAGGTCCTATTTTGTCTGTCCCTTCTATCAAAAATCCCAATTTCAATAGGATCGAAAAGAATCCATCGCGATAGTTTCCCTGTAAGTTAGATATATTAGACTGCGCCCGAATTCTATACGATGATAAACGTTTGAAGATATCATTTTGGCGATTGTGTTGCTTCTCGTAACTAAACTTTTTGATATCGTTTTTCAAAATCGTTTTTTGGCAGCTAATTTGCTTCCTATAAGCACAAATTCATCGTCAACACGATTGAAATTGCACGATAACAAAATAGGTATCGTTTTGACAATAAATTTGTAAAAATTGTCTTGTCTACTTAAAAATGTGTCAATATTTTGACTGTTTTAATTATTTTTTAACTTTTTTTAGGGGTTTTGTATGAAAATTTGAGAAAAAAGCAGTAAATTTTTTCACTGTTTGGAATAATATTAGTGATGACGGTTAAATAACTTTCAGCTGTAGATAAAAGAAAACACAGAGTAAAAAACTAGAAAAATTATAGTGAAGAACTGGTAAAGCCACTTGCTAGATTTTATATTGACGACAAATTTATGCATTTTCTTATGACAAAATAATGAGTGTGAAGAGCTCAACTATAGATAATAAATTAGCATTCCCCATTTACTTTACATTGCTGTTAATATCAATAGTACTAGAACTAGTATGGTACGGAACTAGTAAAAAGAACTAGTATAAAGAACTTGTAATTAATACTACTAATACAATAGTGATGAGCGTACAGGAAGTAGACAGAAACGATATCGATCAATCGTGTCGTTTCAACGATCATCATTTTCAAAATTACAGAATCGATGCTCTGGTTTCAGCTAATGGCGAAAAATATTGCTACTTTAATTCATATAACTAAATAATAAATTAAAATATAACGATACAAGTGGCTTCTTTTCGTGGCTCCTTAATGTTTATAATACACAGGTAGACACATTCAATCAATATTTACTTCACTTCTAAGAAGAGAAAAGGAAACAAAAGATGTCATGAAATGTCACTTTAAAAAATACACCCCCTAATATATACTAGGATTAGTGTTTTTATGAAGTTTTTTTTTTTTGCTTTAAGTCAAATTCTAACTAATATCTTTAATAGTGTAACGCTTCAATAATAGGTTTGTTTTTCGAATACTTATATAAATACTCCCTTCGAATTTAAGTATTTATAAAATTTCTAAGTAGGTGTTAATTTAGCTTTTTAAAAATTAAGAGCAAATTTATACAATGATATTGATTGCATTCTTTTTCTCAGTTTCTAACGAAAAAAGATTCATTGTGACGACTGAATTTCTTGCCAACCGAATGGTTTAGTTGAAGCTACCGTCATATTTGTTTGTGGCGACCGAAATTCGGTTAAAACAATAGAATTTCTGCTAAGCCATATATTTAAGTTGGATCAGGAATACATTTGGTTACGACAACCGAATAATTTGGTTGCTGCAACCAAACCATTAGGTTGGCAAAAAATTCGGTTGTCACAATGAATCTGTTTCCTCTGTGTATGTCTATTTATACGGTGATTTTTTTACACACTTTCACTTTTTTCTTTATAAAATCGAATGTGAATGGAGAATACTAATGAGTGCGAAAGAGAAATAACAAAAACATGAACGAAAAACAAAAACTGTACTTATTTCGTTACCCCGTTCACCCCTAAACAAGAATTGCAGACAACAATTGCATGCAAAAGTGTCACCGTGTAAATTGGTTCTAAGTAGTTATAATAACACTACAATGTTTTGAAAATTTTTGGCTTTTCTCTTGTAAATGTAAACAAAAATATTTGTCTAAAAACATTTGAAATTTTATTGTTTTAAATTTGATACAATATTAAAAACCACAAATACTAACAAATTCATCACCTGTTTGTTAGTAAAGTAAAGGTAGAGCAAGCCACACAACATAACTGCTCCATTTCACGTAAGAGCAAAATCCATACACGAAAACAGCTTTCGTACGAAGGATGACCCAAATTTTTAAATTTTATTTGTTTTCAAAAAATAAATTAAATGTCAAGAAAGAAGGAATGACTGTTTTCTTTACAAAACAAACCTAATGTAGATAAAACCCAAATATGTCATGATTTTATTTAAATGAATATAATAGCCATTCAAGTAGAAATTTTAAATACATTTTTCTGTAGATACTTATATGAAAACCTTAAAAGTAAATCGGCATTTTATTTGTTTTTTTTACAAACCTATCAAATGACCTTTAAAAAGCCGGTACCATTGAATATCAAGTTAAAATTTAACACACAGTTAAATTCAAATTTTGTATGGAAAACAACAATAATTGTGCCAGTGAAAGTCTCGGTTAGAAGCTAACTGTATATTGTAAAAATATTAAATATATCTTTTAACGTCCACAACGTTTTATTTATATTAATATTAATCATATAATTACAAATTATATCTTAATACCCTAACCGAGCACTAGCAGCGAAGGCCATCGACTGGTTGTAACGTAAACAGACCGGAGCTCTGGTGGGAATCAAACCCACGACCCCCGCTAACAACTAGCTTACTGTGGCGCTCAATACATTATTTTATTTACTCGTCTTACTTTAAGATTTCGTTAAGGATGCCGTCTCTAATTGTTTTATTCGCCAGCACCCCGTTCTTGTATCTGGTGCGAGAAGATTTCCTATGGAGAAATTCATGGGCACCCTACTTTACACAGGGTTACTTAATAGATAATAAAGTTGATTGAATTTTTAATTTAAATTTACTTAGAGGTTTTAACTTTTAAAGATGGGGACACATTTACTTTTGTAAAATACCTTATTAGACAGAGAAATAACATGAATACAGCACCTTATTATCTGCTTTAGATAAATATGTATTTAATTGCCTGTGTAATAGGTCTATATTGCACTTAAGTACAGTAAGTGGAGAAATATGTTGTTTTTGTAACTAAAAGTTTCATCATTATCATCTTATGTTTAAAGTGGCTGGTTGTAATTGTTATTCTTTATAGTGGGATTACCGCTAGTATTGATATTTGTTTTTTTCGTTTTAGCTTAGGTTAGGCCCAAGGGTGCATCTCTGCCCGGAGACCAACGCGGTCCATCGTGAGTCCTTCAGTATAGAGGAAGAAGAAAGAGAGTAACGTAAAAAGAGAGTAATGTAAAACAGAAAATAGTTGACACGTTCGAGACAGTTAGTAAAAAGAAATAGAGATACTACGTAGGACAAGACACACCCTCAGAAACAGCCGTCCTATTTCTATGAAAAACCCTAGTGGATCCGCTGGATTACATCCAGCGATACACCCCAGTTCATTTTAGCTTGCAAATTATTATCCCGAAATCATATGCTCTTTTGTCTTTGGTGAAAAGAAATTGTTATGATTCATATTCTCGCAAATTACTATATTGTTCATTTTTTAGGTCTAAATCGGAATATGCTTCGGTTATTTGCAGTCCCCATAATGCAATCACTGGAGAATAGGAAGTTAATCCAGTATTTTTATTTTTATTTGATATAGTGAATTTAAATATGAATTAACCTTAGTTATTATCATCATTTGCTTACATAGATCGAATTATTCATTTAATGAAACCCTTATTAGATCCCAAGTTAATTTTGATAAATTGGAGAATAATGCTATTTTAGATTCTAGTCAAATGTTTTAACTTAATTTAAATAACTTATTTTAATTGTATTTTTAGCTAGTAGTCTGTAAGGGTTATTGTTATCCATAGACTTTACTAAATAAAGAATGAAATGAAATGGAAAGCATTAATACAATTTTCACGAGTAGGTTTAATTCTTGTTTATTTTTGTTTATGTTATAATCTCTTATTATCGATTTAGTAAAAGCGCAACAACGTCTTGATCACGCGAAACTACAACACAGACTGAGGATATTTTTATATTTTACAAATTGTTGTAAGTTATTTAAAAAATTATTTTAAATTTTCAGCAAAGAAATTAATTAAAATATAATTTTCCTACAAACTTGTTTCCCAACACCACATCTGCAAGCACCTTCTTGACTAAAATTTTGCTGGATCAGTTACAGTTTTTGCTGACTTTATTAACTTTTTTAGTGTTTTTTTGAATACTCAGTACTTCTCAACACTTTTTAAGTATTGACTCGATATTTCTCAAACTCTTTATATTTAGACAAAAACATGGTTTGTATTTTCATGCGAAACAGGTTTGTATCATTGAGTTTTTCAAGGCAAAATTACGCCATTATACTGACAAATACATCTCTGCAAGTATTGAGTAGGTACTGTTAAATATGGAGTACTCGAAAAAGCGGTAGGTATTGAGTACTTTATACCCAAATACTCAATACTTTTACATCTCTACTGTAAACGCCTTGTTCCATTGTTGTTGATTGTTATATTATTCTTATTTGAGTCGTCTTCGTCAGATGCATATGCTGAAGCAAGGACTACCGTATTTTCATCCTCATTTTATTGTTTTCAAAATTCTAATCAATTGCATTTTCCGTCTTATCTATTCTGCTTTTCGATCACAAAATAAAATATCACTGAACTATACCTCAGAAGTTCCAATCCCTGGCCATTTTTATTTACCATTCAAACTCGATACATTCCAAATTCCATTAATCGTTGTCCTATTTCATCGCTGAGTCTTTGATCTTATCGAGTTGTTTTTGGTATCTCTCTGCTCTTTTCTTCTAATCTTGAACTTATTTTGGAATCCGAAGGATTGGTCCTACTCCTAATGAGAAGGCTGCCTCTTCAAAAACTTTAGATACCTTTCTGAGAAGCTTGCTGGCCCATCAGTGTACACCGTCACTTCTTTACTTGGGTCCGCGGAGGACTTTATTCCCCTTTTTTTTATAAAGGATACCCTTCCTGCAACAAAAAGTTGTGCTGATGTTAGGAACAACCAAACATATCGGACTTAAATCCACCTTATAGTATACCAATTTACTTAGAATTACTTTATGAGTCGATTTAAAGTTCTCCTTTATTAATATTACTAAAAAACAGGGAACTAGTAAGTAAATTTTAGCTTTATCAGTTTTTTCCTTTAAAGTTGTGAGATAATAAGAGATATTTACAACTAGCACTTCAAGGCATGAAGAATGTTCTTGAAGGTAGTAGCTGTCTAGAAAATTCATTACAATGCAGCTGGTATCTAATAACTTGTTCTGTATATTTTCTATAATTACAAAATACAATAACTTTTGAAAATATTTTCAAGACCTAATGAAAATAAATCTCACAGAAAATCATTAATTTAAAAATAAAATTAACAAAATTATCTTTTTTTTTTTTGCAGGTCACAGTGGTGTTAACCAATTGGGTGGTGTTTTTGTAGGAGGTCGACCATTACCGGACTCGACAAGGCAAAAAATAGTTGAATTAGCCCATTCCGGAGCTAGACCATGTGATATATCTCGTATACTGCAGGTATCTAATGGATGTGTTAGCAAAATTTTAGGCAGGTCAGTTAAAAATAACAAAAACAAATATAAAGTAGTTAGTAGAATTACTCCGATTTTGATAAAATAAAAACATTTGAACAAAGAAATCTAAGATTGACCCTTTTAAGCTTTTTTTGCCCAAAGATTGAAACATTTTTCGTTTTTTACTTTTTTGTCTTTAGGTCAAAGAACATTATTTATAAGTCTGTTATTGTGGGTTATTGGGGGCCTTCACTACTAGTACACATACAAAATATATTTTAAATTCACTCCAATTTGAATGAAATTTTGGAAATAGAAAAAATAAGTATATGTACCTTTTAAGTGGCACCAATTTCACCTTACAGGCTAGAAAGTGTGTTCAAAATTACCACGTTTTGCTTTTCTTTTGGTTTTCTTCATGTTTGCTGCAAAAAATATACACAAATTAAAAAGTTTTCAAAAAAAGTTTCGAAGAACTTTAAAACTCCTTTATACTTTTAAATTTAATTTAGACTAAAACAACAGAAAAAATTTTAAATTTGTATCTTTTGGGAAACCCAGAAACACACATATTGTTAGTTTTATTTTTCCACTAAATAATTAATCCTAATTTAATTAATATTGGAGTGTTTAGCTTCAAATCATTTTCTTGAGTGTAAAACGTTTTGTGTGTTAAACTAGTTTGGGGAATATTGAGGGCAATGGTGCACGTGCTCGCCATACACTTTAAAGAATAGAGTTGGCAAAATCGAAATCCCCCAAAAAGTCACAATCTAAAAAATCTAAATCCCTAGATATTTTTGAACTTTTAAATGGTTATACTGTATATTTTCTGACAAGTAACCAATGTGTTTTATTTATTTTATTTTTAAACAGTAATGAACAGAACTTAAAGAATATTTTTATCAAAAAATTTTAGTATAAACGTTTATTAAGCTTTGAAAACAAGAATCTCTCGATGGAAGAATTGCAATAAAATTTGATTAACATGAAAATTTTATATCTGCCCGATTTTAAATATTAGGAAGTACAAAAACCGTAACATTTTTTGGTTTTCATTACTGTTCAATTCGGTTAATCAATTCTACGATTAATGTCCTCGATTTCTGTTAATCTCGAAACAAATCATCTGAATTCAAATAATTATTCAACCCGCATAATCGGTTAAAATCTGTCTATTAACGGATTAAATTTTTAACAAGGATTTTTTCGTTATTTTCTTAAAACTTTAGGTAAAAAATTGTAAAAAAATCTTAGAAAAAAACAATAACTACAACAGAATCGATTTTTTTTTAAATCGAGCGAAAGAGATCCTCAAGGATTTGATAAATTCTTAAGCAACTCAAATCAAGTGCTATATAGGCTTTAGTAAATATGATAGGCAATTTTTAATTTTGTTTCAATTCCTTTAAAAATTCTATTTAAAATAAATTATATTTGTATGTCCTTCACGGTAAGGTTACATTTGTTTTAAATCAATTGACGTTTTAATTCTATAGAAATTCTTACATCTTACAAGAACTTTTTTTTTACAGTCGGTTCCAACGACACAAAATTTAGCTGTTAAATTATTGCTCCAGATTATAAGAAATAATTCTCTTTCAAAAATCAGATTTCAAAAATTTTGAAAAGGATGCGCTACTCAAGTAGAAAAAAAAAAATATATTTAAGAATTCGCTTATTTGAATCATTAACTGCACAAACACACAAAAATCGTTACATTTTACTAGGGGAGGAGGTTCCTCCTCAGGAATATAAGTATTCAAAAGTTTTATTGACCACAAAACTATTGGAAAAATTTCTTAAGTCGACTTTTTGAAGGAAATAATCCCAAACCAAACGCTCCAGTTTTGATGAAATTTGGATATGTGATAGAAAAAAGAAATCTAAAAACTTGTTGCAATTTTTCGGTCATTTCAGGAATCTTGTGGGACATACTTGTGTAATTTTTTGTTCGGTAGCATGTCGAAAGCGTCAGAAATTCTATATTGAAAAAACTATTTTCTTCGAATGAGGAAGTTTGATATGCATAATGTCCATGTTTTAGCATAGGGTTATAAAGTTGCTCAAAAAAGTATCAAACAAGGGCTTCGTGGAAAGTTATTAAAGTCAAAAACAGAACGAATATAAAAAACCAAAAACAAAAAAAAAAAAAAAAAAAAAAATACGTGTCCTCTAAAATGAAATAAGAAATAGAATATGTTAATTTGTCAGCCATGTCAGTTCCTCATATAAAGTAACCAACATTTTTGAAATTTTTATTTTAAATACCTTAAACAGCCAAAAAGTCATAAAAATATCAATTTTTAAATAAAATAGCCCAAAAGCTGAGATAGGCCGATTTTAGATTCTTTTTTTCCATCACACATTAAAATTTTATCAAAATCGAAGTGCTTAAATTGGAGTACATTTCTTGTTAGACATAAAGAGTGTTCACTTTAAATAAAATACAATCTTAGGAAATTAAAAAAGCTGTTCCAATCAAAAGTGTATTTTATGCAATTCAAAATTAAAAGACTCAAATCTCATCATCAAAATACTCTTGTCTATACAATACCAATTTAAACGAAAAATGTTTATATTTTTTAGGTGTTTTTACACCCGTGTTGATGTTTCTAACTATCAAATATATCGGTCTTAGGCCCACCTTATAGTATATCGTACCAATCGATTCAGAATCACTTTCTGATTCGGTATAACGATGCCAGTCCGTCGTTCTATGTGTACCTACATGTCAACCTTGTAATCAAATTACAGGCCGCAAACATAAAGATTTTTGGATGGAATTTGGTACATAAGATTCGGTGGTTGGAATCGGTCCATATTCATACCTACCTACCATAGAAATGTCCTATCTGAATTGGGCTTAAATGGTAATTAGACTAAGAAGACCGTAGATATCTAGTTGAAACTTGAGCTGCGAATGCTATATAGGAGGAAAAATCATTCAAAATGAAAAGAAAATCGGACTGTATGTATTTGCGCCCAAAACCGGTTCAGTATATGTTAAAATTAACTTTTTTTGGCAATTTCATTCAGTTTTATAGACAAAAATATAAAGACCTGGACCCTTCGCGGAATTTGGACAGCTTCCCAATGATTTACCCAGATTGTATTTGGTAAAGAGTATTCTATATGTACTCGCCATAAACGACTTTAATTTTCTTACTTTTTACAGGAAATTATTTGATTGGAAGTGGCTTCAGTTGTGTTGGCACTTATCATTTCATTGTAAAATACCCCCCAAATATTGGGAGTTATTTCAAATTTGTTGGACCTTTCCTAAATGGGAGTTATTTCATTGGGGCTTATTTCATTTAGGAGTTATTTTATGGACTTAAAAGAGCAAATAGTATTAATGTCTGCTGATTAAGGAAGTATTGTTATTCGCTTTTAGAACAAAAAATAATTAAAATTTTTTAAATATTATAGTGAGGTGTTTGCAGTCTAATAATGTTCAACATAATTTATTGCTCATTTCAGCAGCGTAAATTGCCATTTGAAATGTGTAAATTTAACAAATATTTGATTAGCAGATTTTAAGTTGATCTAAAGATTTTTATGAGTGGCATTTTTGTTCGGGTTAAGAACAGTTAATTTTTACAACAGTTAGAGAAAATCTTTAAAAATGTGATTATCGTTGTGAACAAAAACAACTGGTAAAGGCTTAAAATGTTTCCCAATATCCTATTTTGTAAAAACCCTAAATACAAAAGAGTCACAACTCAAAATTCTTAAATCTTTCGGAGAGCCAAGAACAGCTTATGTAAAAATGATAGTAATATTTAAAAAAAAGATCCATTATGAAAAAAGTCTACTTTGAAGAGGTTTTGCTATACATTTTTTAATTTTATATTGTGTTTGTGGCAATAAAATATAATGTGGAGTTATCACCCTTACGTTAAGCGAAATTGTTTTTTTTTTTTATCAAAAAAGGCTCAAAACAAAATAGTACAGTGAATTGAAATTACTTTTTCCAATTAAAGAAACACAATGCAAAATAATACACCACAAAATGTAACACTTTTTACAGTAATAGCGGCAAAACTCAAAATAATACTCTTTATGTGTAATAACTGATTGTTCGTGATCAATTATTATTACAAAAAAACAGCAATTATTACCAAAAACAGAAAAACGGTATTTTTCCAGTTATAGAAAACAGCGATGAGAAAGAAAGTTTTGAAGTAGGTACAGATGCGCACTGTGAATTAATATGTAGAAAAAGTAAATTTTGAAGAATTTTTAGTTGTGAATCTTTTGAATTTAGAGTATAAAATGTTATTTAAGTACAAACACTTAAATCTAGTCAAGCCTAGAGAGAAAATAAAAATGCAATAATTGCCAACCATTGTTTCTAGGATAGTTTTTTTTTAAGTTTTTCTCTATTAAATGTTTCTCTATTTAGAATTTGGGATAATATGATTTATTAATCCCGGAATCCCTAATGCATACATAGTTACGTGATTCTTAGAACTTCACTGCAAAACCTTGGAAATATGTTTCCATGCTCATTGCATGGTAGTACATCAAACCTCTTGCCCTTGTATTACTTTAGGACCTTACACCTTGCATTACTCCAGATAACAAATTATGAAACCTCATTATCTCATTTTGAAGTTAATTTGTTGACAGTAATAAAAAAGGAAATAAAGGATAAAATCATTAACTATCAACAAACTTACCACAAATCCATAGAAACAAATGATATTTTAAACAAACAAACAAACAAACAAATGATATTTTACTTTGACGAAATGACAACAAAGCAACAGCCTAACGTAAATTATCGCCAACAACACGAAGTAGCTCATAGTGTATGTTTGCCAACGTCAGGCAAGCAGCATTTTGTAGCCTTTACACGCGTGTATAGGAATTGGAAAATACCCTTCACTAATTTCAAGAGACGGGTTAGAGGAAGAGGTTTAGGTGTATGGTATTTTTCAGTGTATATAACAAAAGTGTAAAAGTTATAAGTTCGTATATGTATAAATATGTCACTTTAATTTGGGGTTAGGGTTTTAACTTAATATTAGGGCTTTAACACCTGTGTAAGACATGATTGAACTGACGGGTAACTATTGGATTTAGAATACATAAGGGTTAATTAACACGAATTGAACTAAGTTTTTATAAAATCAGTGTATTATAAATATATGCCTATTGTTGCATTTTTTGTTGTTATTTTATATGTTAATTTGCTTTATAAGACTGTTATAAAGTACACACCATGATTATGCATTTTAGTTAAACTTGAAGTTAGATTTAGAATTAAACTTTTGTGATTTTAGATTGAAATTTAAATTTTACGTTAGCTTAGTTAGAATTTGAAAGTTTAGGTTTAACTTTAGTTTTAAATTTTTATATATGTATATTTCCCACACTAAGGTTTCTCTGTTTGCACATAATGTTACTGTTGTAGTTGTTGTTAATTTTAGCTGTCGATGTTGCTTTGTTTAATATTTAAAAAAATCAAAGCCAGATAAATGTTTTCTTTCCGAAAAATAGTAAAGTTGGTTGCAATTGAGATGCAATTGCAACGATGATTGATTACAGTTCTGGGACTTACACATTGTTCACCAAAGTGAGCATCATTTAATTTATTATAATATCACTGAATTCGTATTCATTTCTTATAGATATTATGAAACTGGTAGTATAAGACCTAGAGCAATTGGCGGTTCGAAACCTAGGGTGGCAACCACAGAAGTAGTTGCTAAAATCTCTCACTATAAACGTGAATGTCCGAGCATTTTCGCGTGGGAAATACGAGATAAACTGTTACAAGATGGCGTTTGTACAAATGATAATATACCCAGTGTAAGTATGATTTCTTTTGCTAATAAGTACACTCACAATACAGGGCGTTTCATAGCTATAACGTCAATTTTGTTTATTAATTTTGTCTTAAACAACTCATCCGATCGCTTGGATGTTTTTATGATGCCAACTTATTTTTGTCTTAGATTTTGACTGATATAATATAAAATGTTGTTGTTCTATTGTGTTTTTATTTATTTTTTTTTTTTGAATAATGTTAACGTGTGATGACAATTGCTGTACAGTAAGTCTAAAATCTAATATGATATTGTCATGTTAGATTTTATTTGTTGTTTTTAAAATGTTGACCATTTGATCAAAATAGACTATATGATTGTATCTGGTTATCACCGTATTCTTCAGTTGGCCGCATTACATTTTTTATACATTTTTTATCATTCCGTTTGTAACATGTCGAAATATAAAGTATATATATTCGTGATCCTTATGCAATTTAAAGTCGATTTAGCGATGTCATTATGTTGAAATGGCGATCACGACGCAAAGATGCAAGCGGGAGTGCCCATTTCTACCCAGATTATTGGACATCCTCTCGGGCAGTTTGGTATTGAAAATGAGCAAAATCGGTCCAGCGGTTAAAAAGTTATGAGTGAAAATGTGAAGATAGCTCTAAATTTTCCATACAAATTGGTGTATTTTAGTACAATTTTATAGCAGCGACTGGTACATAATATATTTTCTCATATTTTTTCACCAGTCGCTTAGAAATTAATAATATTTTTTATTTACCTCAAATATTTTTCACCTCAAATAATTTTTTTCACCTCCATTATTTTACTTAAAAAATTTTTTACATTATTTGTATCAAAAACAGTAGAGAACATTTTTTTTTAGGATATTGGTGGATGGTATTCAAAGATTCGGCACAGCCGAATTTAAGCCTTTTCTTACTTGTATTTTTTTATTATTTATTTATTTGCGATTTTAGTTGTAATTGCGATTTAGTTGTAAAGGCAAATGGGATAATTTTTGATTGAACGATCAAGCGTCTAATTTTGTTCGATTATTCCACCGAATAATTAGTGAAATTTGGCATTAGTTAGAATACAACAAAATTACTAATTCTCAAATGCAATTATGTAATAATTATAAGAGTTCGATCGAACAACACTAAATCAATGTCATTTGATCTACGTCATGATGAAAAAATGACAGTTAAAAAGTATCAATTTTTTTGTTAATGTTGAGTTCTAATTTAGTACAATATATCGAATATATTTTTATTAAGCGATTGAGCTTTCATTTATAATTATAATATGGGGACAAAAATTATATATGTTTTTACATAAAAGTCAAATCATATTACATGACTCATTATGAGTGTTGATTTGATAACCCTAGTCATAAATCAACATGTAACAATGTTGTTTTCAAGATTATATTTTTTCATACAAAAGTAATATTTTAAAACACATACGTTTCTTGAAAAACTTTATTCTGTCAAAGAAAAAGTTGTACGACGAAATTTAAAAAGAATGGTCAGTTAAGTTAACTTTTTAATGCCACAAAGATGATTGACAAATCTGAGAAACGTTGCTGCTTCTATAGAAAAATAAACGTTTAAAATCACTTAGTTGTATATAAAAGTACAAAACATAGTTGCGAGAAATTAGAAAAATGAAAATACAGCACTGTGTTTCAAGAATACGTTAATTTAAATTAAAAAGACAGTGTTGTATTTTGATAACATGTTAACTCAAAAAATAATATAAGGTTTGTGTAATGAATGATATATTGTCAGGACCATTCGTTATACCGAAATATTTGTTTTATCGCGAAACAGGAAAAATTTGTTAGGAGCCAAATCTGAAGTATAAGCCGGATGCGGCAACAATTTGAAGCTGTACAGCCACATTTAAATTTATTTACCTAATTGAAGATAGTTTTAAATACTTGTGCAGATGGGCCATGGACTTCGTCTAACTCATCTTAGATTTTCTTTGGAGTTTTGCCTTACAGGTAGAATCGTTTCACGACAGCACAAAATACATTTTTTTTATTTTTAAAAATAATAAAAGTTGGTTCAAATAATTACCCAGACGTCTTTTGTTACTTGACATTTTTCAAAAACCTACTTTGTTTTAAATTCTTATATCATTTTGTAAAGATTAAGACCCATATACATAGACATTTAGTTAATTCTTATAAGAAAAATTTGTTGTTGTTTTACATGTTAATTTGAAATATAAGTGTGTTGGAAAAATTAAAAGAATGTCTATGCATATAACAGTTAATTTCTTGTCCTCTTAATAAGCGATGTCTTCAAACATTTACATAGTTTTAATTGAAAATTATGTTGTTTTAAAAAGAGATAAATTCGACTATGAGATTTTTTTTAAGGTGCACTAATTACCTAATTACTAATTTGATCAAACTGGCATTTGTCTTAAATTTAAGCAGTTATTATTTATAACTACCCAGCAAAATAAAATGGATGTTATTCTTTACGAATCTCTTTTTCAGAAAATCCAAAGAAGTTAATAGTGCAAATTTTAAATAACTTCCAAAATGTTAATATTAACCCCTACTAGTAAAAAAAAAACAATTATTTAGTTGGTCTATAAATGGTTAATTCCTGCAGTCATTACATGTCTAATTGAAAACATATTTTGCATACCAGTGATATTCACTTTGTCTTGGTCGGAATAATAATTCTTGGCGTGTTTAAAATGACATTTTAACTTTAAAAAAATGCCAATCCCTATATTTATTTTGTAGTATCTATATTTAACATCCATCTGCTCATCGATTTTTCATAGCACCGAAACAAACTACTTCCTCCCAATGATTCACCAAAATTTTCACAACTTCGTGCTCAGTAGATGTAGTGTTTAACTACTTCTTTCTCAGCTCTTATTTTGCTGGGTATGTACTTAAAATATATCATATATAGGATAAAATTGTGAATTTGTCCAATATATATTTTTTTTGTTGTAAACATCAGTACAATCTCATTATACCCTGTCCACATAGTGATGTAGAGTATAAATATTGTCATTGAATACTTTGGCTGAAGCTACAATTCATTTCTGTGGTTTTGTATTACTGTTAGGGCTTTTTGTCCGTAAATTTTACCGTTTTTTGACTTACCGATTAATAGAAGTTTTATTTTTTAATTCCCGCTAATATTCTTTATAATTTCTAGGAATTAAATATCCATGTTTTCTAACTTTAAATCCGTAATATTCTAAAAATCACTATTTCTGTAAACAAACCTAACATTTCGTATATATTATTTCGGCCTCTATGCTTCAATTATATTTTTTAGAATATATCAATTTGCTTTGTTTTTGTAAATATACGGAGGTTGAAAGCTCGCTATAAGCTAGAAATAATAAACGAAAAACCTCGAAGCATATAAAAACTACAAAACAAAATACTAATGATTATTACTTAAGCCCAGGTATAACCAAAAAATATTTTTATTTTTTTCTTTATAAATATAACATTTTTTAATTTTAGTATCAACATTGTGCCGTTAGGAAAACAACTTAACCATATGTGTGATTGCTAAGACAGAAATGTAGCAAAATATTTGTTTTTGTAAATATACGGAGGTTGAAAGCTCGCTATAAACTAAAAATAATAAGCGAAAAACCTCTAAGTATATTAAAACTACAAAACCAAAAAAGAAATAATTAATTAGAAAATTTATGCTACTATGGAACAGGGATGGAAAACATGGTTTAATTGTACTTTTTTTGGTACATTTTCACCTTGGTTGGTACGGTGGTACTACCGCGGCTCATTTCATTTGAAATTTTTTAAAATTTTCAACTTATAACTTGATAAATCAACATAACATAAAGTCGACTTTTTTTAAAAGCAACTTTAAATTAAAAACCTGTTTATTTATTCAGCTACTCTGGTAAAAAATAAAGTCAGTCTTAAGTTTAAGCTCTAAATTGTTGTCACATCAAATGTATCAAATGTTTGCCTACACATTGTACTAAGATATTCGGAAGTGGCAACATTGCATTGAAGATGGAATAAATTGTGAGGATCAGCGCTAGAGAGAGTGCACACTTTCAACCAGAGCGACCAGGTTAACAACTCATGTTTTGAACAAGCTTATATGTATGTATATCAAACACTCTAAGGTGTTGTTGTGGGTGGTGGTTCATAAGAAGTCTGACGATGACCTGGTCGCTCAGGTCGAAATTGTGCAGAGTGCACTGATCTTTTAAATTTTTCCATCTTCTCATGCGTTTATAAATTAGTGTTTGCTATGCCATAGCAATATGATCTCGAACCTGATAAATTCTAAAATATTATTCGTGTTAATGGTCAGATACAATATTATATACCCTAAAAGTTGTAAAGATATTTCGTAACAAAAAAAAATTCTACAGAATTTTTTTGTGTGTACTCTAATGACATTTTCCAGCTTTTTCCGTTATTTAAGTCTATTGTGTATGACAGACCACCCCTTATAAAAAACAAACTCTAACAATAACTGCTATTACACTTGAACAAACACCGTTCCTTGAGATTTGTCACTTTTACTGTTTTATGTACAGACCTCTAAAAAAATAATTCAATCGTCAATAATTATTCAAGTTGTTAAAAAATGTTTTTCATTCGCGAGTTAAATCTTTTTTACCCGAAATACTATTTAATACGCGAATTAATTTTTCAACTGCCCAGTCTAGTTTAGAAAAACCTGCTCTCGATGCGTCGAAATCAAAAACCAGTAAAGATATCGTATATATAACTTAGAGTATTCAAAAACCGAAACCGGTAAACCGGTTTATTTTTTTTTTAAACCGATCGGTTTCGAATATTTTGTAAGTTCGAAGAAAACCGAAAACCGGTCTTTTTTGTTCGGTTAACCAGTTTTTTTTAATTACATCACCAACTGGGTTACTTGGTCTCTTTTATTTTTTCCGAACACTTATAATCGTTTAGTTATGAAGCTTTAGATGTAAGTCTGATAGATTCCGATGAATTCAAATAGTTTAATTTCTGATCTAAATAACACAATAAACAGTATTCAAAATCCTAAAAAAGAGACTGTACAAAATCATTCATCATTATATGTGATGAGTGTGTGTATAGTGTGAAAAAATGAAGTTTTGAGAAAAACGCATTTAAAGTTTCATAACGCATTATCACTGTGAACACACCTTCAGTTGGGAGATGCGATTTGGTATGGTTAGTTATGATTGGGTGCCGACTTTGGTGACGTCATGCCTATGTGGTGACGTATTTTTTTCGCTTTTAGTGACAATTAGAGTATTCAAAAACCGAAACCGGTCAACCGGTCTCTCTATTTTTAAAAACCGATCGGTTTCGAATATTTTGTAAATTCAAAGAAAACCGAAAACCGGTCTTTTTTGTTCGGTTAACCGGTTTTTTTAATTACATCACCAACTGGTCTCTTATATTTTCCGAACTTATAATCGTTTGTTTGGTTATGAAGATTTAGATGTAAGCCTGATAGATTCCGATGTGAACTTAACTTTGGATATTCCAAATACAAATAGTTTAATTTCTGATCTAAATAACACAACAAACAGTATTCAAAATCCAAAAAAGAGACTGTACAAAATCATTCATCATTATATGATTTATTTCATATATCTTGATAAATGCGATAAAAGAACTGAAAAATTTATATAATTGTTTCTTGACTATTTATCCAACATCTACTATTAGTGAAAGAGTATTTTCCACTTCTAGCTTTATCAAAAGCAAACAAAAAAATCGTCTTAAAACGAAACATTTAAATTGAATATTATTTCTATAATATTATTTTAGAAGTGAAAATAGATTTTCTTTTTACATATTTAAAATGTAATATTAAAAAAACTTATTTAATGCCAAACGTTTTAAACGTTCAAATTACTAACGTACCTAATTTTACCCAATTTACAAACTTAATGATCTCTATTCATTTGATATGAATATAGTTTTATAATATTAATTTTTAAGATATTATATTAAAAAATATTAAAACCAATGAATAAAATGTTGCAATGAAATATAATAAAAAAATTATTTTTTTTTTCAAAGAATGTATTTTTTTATTTTTATTACTTTATATATTAAATTTCTGTTTCTTTTTTACATAGTTAACAAATTATATAAGCTTTTTATTCAAATTAAAAAAACCGAAAAAACCGGTTGACCGGTTTGTTCTGCAAAAGCCGAAACCGAAACCGGTTTTTTTAAAATTATATTTTTCGAAGAAAACCGAAACCGGTTTTTTCAAAAGGCCGGTTTTTTGAATACTCTACTGAAAATTTAAAATCAATTTAAAACCAAAAAATTAGAAGAAGTAAATTTTAATGTTTTTCTCATTTTTATCGATTTTCCCAAGTTCGTTTTGTACTTTTTTATGGTGTAAATCAATTTTTATCAGAAATCTAATTCATTTCATCTTATTTTACACCCTATTAGGTACCAGAATCCACTCTTAAGTCCAAACCCGTTTTTTGACACACTAGGTCCCTTTCTCGGATGATTTCATATATCTTGATAAATGCGACGAAAGAACTGAAAAGTTGGACAATTTATATAATTGTCTTTTAATTATTTGTCTAAGATCTACTATTAGTGAAAGAGTATTTTCCACTTCTAGCTTTATTAAAAGCAAACAACAAAATCGTCTTAAAACGAAACATTTTAATTGCATATTATTTCTAAAATATTATTTTAGAAGTGAAAAATAGATTTTCTATTTACATATTTAAAATGTAATATTAAAAAAACTTATTTAATGCCTAACGTTCAAATTACTAACGTACCTAGTTTTACCCAATTTACAAACTTAATCTCTATTCCTTTGATATGAATATAGTTTTATAATATTAATTTTTAAAATATTATATTAAAAAATATTAAAACCAATAAACAAAATGTTGAAATGAAATACAATAAAAAAATATTATAAAATATTTTTTTTTCAAAGAATGTACCGGAAAAACCCGGTTGACCGGTTTTTTCTGCAAAAACCGAAACCAGTTTTTTTAAAATTCGATTTTTCGAAGAAAACCGAAACCGGTTTTTCCAAAAGGCCGGTTTTTTGAATACTCTAATATACCTCTTACGCAACAGAATATAGCTTTAAAGTTTAAAATTGTTCGTTTTTGATTCGCAAAGTAGTTTAAGTCTTCAATATGCATGTGTGTTGTTTGATTTGATGAAAATTTGAATACAAAATTAAATTTACCCTTAATAAATCAATGCTTTAAATGAAAGTTGAGTTTTCTTAAACTAATTTAATTGTCGTCCCTCGGGCACTTTTTTCTAAGAGTGGCAGCAGGTCCTATGCAATTCGCTTAATTACTGTTAAAAGCTAACGCACCGGGTCTGCCAGAGAAGTTAAATTGCTAAGGTTTTTCAATAATTTTTTCCATATTTTTTTATTAATGTTTTTTATTTAAAATTAAATAGTTATTATATATACTACAAATAAACAAATAGTGGATATTTTATAACTTATAATACACAGTCCCAAGTATCGGGCTCTCAAGTATACTTTATATAAGCATATAATTTAATTTTTGGTAATAAATATTTAATTAGTATTTACATTTGTACATAATTTGTAATAATATATTAATTGAAATGTAAGAAACAATTAAAATAAAACGTACTTAAATCTTTTAAAGTTTAAAAGAAATGGTCCAAGGGTAAAAAACATAATTTCTTCATATTTTATATTTTTATTGGAACAATTTTTAATATTTATCAAATGTTTTTTTATTTATTTAAGTCTATGAATACAATATTATCCTTACAGACTAGCATCTTAAAACTATTACATTAAATGTTCTTCAAATGTCGGCCAGAGCCAGTAAACAGTGTCTAATATTCATAATCTTGAGATTTCTATACTCTTTGGTGGCAGCTTCTTGCATCCGCTCTTTTACTGGCCAATCACCCAAAATTTTTATAAGTTCGAGAATAAAAACAATAAAAATTGATTCACGAATCAAAAATCATCATCCTTTTTAAACCTTTTTTAAAAATAATTCTTTATGAATCAATTCTTTAAAGGTCTGCCATTGTATGAACGATGCCTTTTTATTGAACTTTTGTGATTTTCAAATAAAGGCAAAAATGTTGTGTATATTAAACGCTTTGACCGATTTTGGAATAAATTAAGTGTACCATAAGTAAAAAAACGGTAAATACATATACACTCAAAAAAGTTTGTTTACCTCTTCATAATCAAATTTTCAATTTTAGAAGCAAAGTATCAATTGTTTTTCTTCTGAAAAAATTTCACTCTATCTTTAAACACCTCAAATCATTATTTATTTTAGTCCTATTTTACATAGAGCAACTTTTATTGCGCAACTATTGAGTTTATAGGAGAGAGAAGAAAAGAAGATTGGTAATTGGTACGGAGTTCCTTGTTTTTTGGCAATTCTTTGTGTGAAATGGGACTTACGAACTTAAATATTTTTTTAATTTAATGCAAACAAAGCTATCGAGTCGAATATGGATATTAAGGTGGCAGCTATATTGAAAAAATTTGAATTTAGAAGAGCGCCGACGGGATTTGACTAGTAATATGGGAATATGGGAATTTACTCTATGCACTCAGGAAATTCTTCGTACTAATTAATGTGCTGCTTTCTTTGAAAAGGGGATAGAGGCGAGTTAAAAGTGGGTTAAAATGAGGGGCTTCAAAAATATGGTAACACTGTAGTTGCGCTAGATGCTAAATTATATAACAGTTAGTTTGTGTGATCATTTTCAATATCTGTTAATTAAAAGTTATGATAAGTGCAACTCCCAGTTTCTTATTTTTATCTCCATACAACATTAGAACAGTGCCGGCAAGATCTACTATGAACAAAGTGAATAATCTAGCATCAAACAGTCATCCCGTATTAAAAACATTTTTATAAGCTTTATTAGCATTGTTTCTTTCATCTTGAAAAGGAATTCTGTACTCCGCCAGAAAATAAATAGATTTTTAGTAAGATATTCAATTTAAGGAAATTTTTTTATTTTGTTTTGTTTCATGGGCAAAATGATGTTAGTTAAATCAAAATCTAGTTCAGCTAACAAATTTCGGATAAGAGTAAATTCATTATGACAAAAAAAAATGTGACATTAAATACATTTCTTTCAACAACAGCAGTTTTTTCCAACTCCAATGTGTAAAAACGTAATAACTGGAGCACCGCTTAGAATTTGGAGTTTGATATAACGTAGGATATACAAGTACAATAAAATTTCGTAATTTTTATTTATAAAATCAACAAATATTCAAGATCCCCTAAGATATAGACAGATCTGGCACTAGAACTGAGGAGATCTATCCAAAGTGCATCAAATATGACATATATAATATCATATTGTCGTATCTAACAAGATTTAGGCAGATCTGATCAGATCTAATTTGTTTTACATGGGATTTATACGTTATAATATATATAATTCGTTATAATTCTTAGTGGTTTGTAGGTAACTCATGCTCTACGAAACCATATGAGCTGTCGAGCTTAGATTTACACTATAGGTTGGGTTTAAGCTGAGATTCAGAATCTAAGTTTCGTCATGTATGAACTGGCGCGAAAGATGGAGCTGGGGGAAGAGTTATTTAAAATATTAATATTTACTGTGCGCTTTTACTCACACTCAGAATTCACATACGTAATGAAAAAAATTGCCGGGTCCAGCTTCATTAAATATACTCGTATGTAACTGCTTTAAATAGCTGTTACAAAAAACCGTAATTTGCATTAGTTGTTTTTTAATTTATTCTTTTGGAAATAATGAAACAATAGTTGTTTTGTAATTTTCCATATAAAAACAACTACCAATTACTACGCGAACAACTGTCATGTAGTAAGAGAAAAACATTTTTAAGTGTAAGTGTTAAGTGTAGTTAAACAAAATATTACAAAAACTGTAATTGTTTGCCAATTTTTAATGAAACATATTAATGAAACATGAACGCCAGAAGCAGAATTAGCGGTTAAGTGAGTTCGAAGGTTCAAAATAAGAGTAAGAGTGAAATAAATATTTTATCCAAACAATTTAGCATATCAATGACAAATATTTAACAAGTACTTTGTGAAATTTTTATTTAAATGTTTTGAAAATTCAGCCATTAGGACCTCATTTTCCTTGATCTCTCAAAAAAAAGTTTTCTCAGCGTAATCAACAAACTCATGACTGATTTATCAGATAGTAGATGTATAAAGCTCGTACTTGAAGAAGGAAAAGATTAAGTTTCTTAGTTAAGTTTTCACAGCGTATTGCCTCATAAAATAGGTTGTAATAAAAAAATCTTTCGTTTAAGCACTAGAAAATGTTATTTTGTGCAAAATTTTAACAAGATCGGTTCAAAATTTTTTGAGAAATCATGACTACCCGATGTAAAAAGTTTTTATATAGGCATACATAACTTGATATAATTATATATATTTACATATGTGACAATATATTACGATATATGCTTATATCAAGTTTATTTCTTTTAAAATTTGCTAGCATACATTGTAACTTATGTTATATATTAGTATATCTTCTAAATGTCATCATATGTGACCTGCTCCACGAAAAGGGACCTCTGCGTCGAAAATTTTTTTTTTTACTTTTTGAGTGATTCTTATAGGAAAAAAAACATTCTTTCAAATGCCGCAAACCGCAATGAAATATGTCTTTTAAAGATGACCATTATTAATGAAAAAATTTAAAAATGTGATATAAACAGATAATATATATAATACTCGAAATTTAAAAAAAGTTCAATATCAAAGGCACAAAATTACAAAAATATCAAAATTTTACTCTTTTTTACTCCTAACCTGAAATTAATTAAATAATAGATAAATTAAATAATAATAAATAATAGATTCAATTCTATCGGATTAAATCCAAAACATTGATAATTTGGTAACGAATAAAACAGCTCTAGTAATTTTGAAAATAAAATTAGCAAAAACAGGTTTTAAACTGTAAGAAACATTTTTCATAGAGGCAACACTGCATAGTGAACATCGTACAAATTACCACAGAGTCGAAATACATCGCCAGATGATCAGGTTGAAGGAAGAGTTGCATAACCATGCGCAAAACACGGAAAAACGAAGCGCTTTTTTTAACGCGTTTTTCTCAATAACTTCTTTTCGGCGCAGAGGTCCCTTTTCGTGGAGCAAGTCACATATATAGTTTATATAGATATGTATATATAACGACATATATTCCACCATATATGATTATATATGCATATATATAATACAAATACTTAAAAAAATCTTTCGCTTTTTTGTCGTTAGCCCACACTCCAAGAAACAAGTATATCAAATTTCAGGCTTCTAGTCAAAGGGGTTTGTGTAATATGGAAGTCCAGAAGTTCTTTCTCAATTAGAGAGAATTGTATCAAGTTTAAGTATATAATATTATCAAATTAGATGAACCCATTTTTCGTATCAAATTATATCAGATTATTAAAAAAAAAGGTTTCGAGAAAAAAATTATATTTACATATAATCATCGATTCCCGCACAATAAGGTAAATAACCTTCAGGGAATCCTTTTGCTCTTGCCTGTGATGAATACGAATACGAATACACACGTAACCCCTTAAGTAACTTAAGCTAGGCATCGGTATAAAAAGAAAATAAAAAAATTTTTAAAATTAAAAATTTGTATGTATTTCTAAAATTTTGTTTCATACCAAAACAAACAAAGTCTCTTAGGCCGATTGTGGTTCGGCCTTAAGCCCTAGGTAATGGAAATTATGATTTTTTTCTGGATAGCAAATATTCCAGAGAATTCAAGTCTGCTTTTAGATTTTTTGTGGAATAAGAAACAGCTTTCATTAACATAAATTTTCTTTTTTAAACATTAATGATAAGTAAACCAGACGTTTTCCCACCCCGTATATTTGTTATAAAAAATAAGTTTAAACAATAAGTAATCACCCTTAACTAAAATGTTCTTCTATAGTTTTGTGTCGCATAATCCATGTTCAATCAAACTTCCATTGTTAGCAGAAAGTAAAACAACGATATTAGTTTTTGCATTTTTAAGGTAATCGGTGGTAAATATTGGCTGTGATTGGGTTATTTTTTCCACTCGACTTCACTTTTGTTTGTAAGTACAGGGTGGCGAAGAATAAGTTTTATGGTTAAAATTGTTTATAACATTTTTTATCTAAGCGATTACTATTATTATTTTTTTAAATACAGAATATTATTGGGGATTTCTTTTTATTAACTACGAAAAGCTATATGCTGTAAGTGGAGCTGTTAAATCCGGTAAAGGTGGAGGTCAGTTAAATTCGCTTCTGCACGAAATAATGCGTTCCTAGAATACCTCTTTGATTTGGAAAATAAAGTAAAATTTTTTGGTACATTGTGCGAAAGTGTAGTGTGCCATATTGAATTCCCAAAGTATTCTTTATAAAATGCTAAAAAATAAAGCAAACATAATTATTTGAACCATATAGACCATTCTGAACCACCCTGCTAAAATACATTATAACGAATACCGTTTCGAACGGTGCTGACATATGGTAGTTAACACTAAGGGCCAGTATTGTATTGTAATTTTTAAGAGGACAATAAATCTGCAAAACTTTATTGCATTTTAAAACATTTATGCTTAAAATGTATTATATTTAGTTGATTTGACATAGATGTAACTCATTTTTGAGATTTCTCGAAAAGAGGAAACTCTTCATATCCTAAAGAAATTCTAATCTCATGTTTAGTGGTAAATCAGCGGGGTAAAGAATGACCCAATTTTTCGTTTTTTATTTTTTATTTAATTATTTCAAAATATATATGAAAGGTTTTATGCACATTTGTAAAGGAAGTATGTTTAATCACTGTGTTAATTATCTTTTTTTTCTACTTTATTATTTGAATTTTATTAAAACCAGAGCAAGCCTATCGGGATAGGTTTCTTGTACAAATCAAAATTAGTCATGTAAAAACATATCCAATCATATACAATTTTTTATTAAATGCATAAATTACAGGTTTCTTCCATCAATCGCGTTTTGCGTAATTTAGCCGCACAAAAAGAGCAACAGCAACAAAATAACGTAACAACGACGACAGCGACGTCTCCAGCTGATAACACTAATACCTCAACAACGTCCACAAATGAAGTACAAACTGCAACTCCCCTAAATTCCAATAACAGTGTTGTTAGTGCCGGCAATGCTGTCGTTAGTTCCACAGGGATACCTGTAGATATCGGTTGTTTAACGGCAGATTCTATAGTTTATGAAAAACTTCGATTACTAAATACTCACAATGTACATCATCACCAGCAGCATCAGCACTCTCAAACTAATCATCATCATCAGGTTGGTCCTTCATCCCACCTCCAACATGCTTGGCCACCCCGTCATTATTCATCACCGACATCTGCGTGGTATTCCCCACCTTTAAGTGGTAATAATCATGGAGTTCATACTACTTCCAATAATTCGTCATCTGCATCAGGATTTCACACCCAACAACAACAGCAACAACACTCCAACAGCCCTGGTGTGGCATCTTTGCATATCAATTCATGTCCTATTGAAACTGATGACATTTCACTAAAAAAAGGTATGTGTGTCCAATCATATAAGAATTTATTTTTCTCCAAAACTTTATATGTTCAATATACGGAGAACAACCCTGCTTATGCTCTTTACACTCAATCAAATTTCTCACTAGCATAAACTCGCGCTCTTCTCCAAAAAATAAAAACAACATGATGAATGTAGTGTTACGCGGGCTTTCCGTTTTCAACCCGGCAGAAAGGATTTTTCAGTACGGTGGCTATTGTAGGTAACAATTTATTACAGAAAAACAATTGGAACGGCGGCGGCTACTAGCTAGCGGCTTGCATTCTGTCCAGAACTTGAAAATGGCTACATTTTTTACGGATATAATATAATTCAGTGTTCTAAAACCCATAAAAAAGTTTAACATCTTGACAATCGTAACTGCAAAAACTAGTAAAAAATTGTTATCCAAAGTTGTCCAATTTTTATTGAACTTTAAATATTTAAATAACTGTTTCTCCTTTGTTGATGAAAACTATTTCAAAATACAAAAAGGACTAATTTTTAATTCATATTTTTATTCATTTCCGCACTTAAAATTAGTTCGTCAGTTATACACATATATTTTATAACAATCTGACTGATCGGAATATGAATTATCCAGATACTTGTATTCAAAAATATATATTTTTCTGGGTTTTACTATAAATATTGAAAAACTACTGCACTTATAAAAATTATAGTACCAGGATTGCCATATGATAATAAAAAGTCAAAATCCACTATATTTCAAAAAAACGTTTGACTTGTAATAATAAAAATTTATTTTTTTGTGTAAAGGTTTTTCTACAACAAAAATACAAAATTAAGATTTTTAATATATCCTCGGGTCGGATCTGTCACAGGATATGTCTTTTCAGAACGGTACTGCTTGCACCGTTGACGGGACGGCTCTCGAAATTCAACTGACCCCATTTTTCCCACAGGTTACCGAACGGGAGAAATAACGTTGTTATTTAGAATAATTTGTTCAGAAAAATTGGCAGACAAGAATTTTTTTTGGGAATATGTTAAAATTTGTCATATGCATTCTGGACTGTGTTAAATGTTATCAAAAAAAAAAAAAAAACAAACAAAAAAAAAATAAAATAAAAAAAACTTACTTTCATCTAGCTAACAGTAATGGAAACAGTGTGATTATGACATTTGTTTGTTTTAAGTCCTAAAAACAAACAAAGCATTGTGAACTGTATTCCACGTATTGGATGGAAGGGTGGGTGGGAAGTGGGGTTATTTTTTCTAAGTTTCATTGCGTTTGTTTACGGAAATTCTCAAAACAATTATTTACTTAATCACTTATTACCGATGTTTTCAAAAATGATACAAATTGTAGATCATCACTGATAAGGACACATGTGTACTTGCATTGCTTCAAAGAGGAAAAATATGTATTTAAATTATCATCTTTTATCTATGTTGTATTTGTAATTTAAAAAATAAATCGGTTAAATGCCGCCTGAAGGATGAAAACGACACCAACAGCAGCATTGTAACAAAACGAAAGAAAAATCAACAGAAAGACAGACAATGTACTCAAACGGAAATTAACTTAAGTAGCGGCTTACCACAATTAGGTTATATATGAATTAGTGTGTGTGTGTGTGTGCTTGGCTGTGTCAACTCTGTAACCAAAAACATGTGTAGTTGAAGTTGTTGTTTGTTTTTGTTTACATTTTGAAATTTTGGAATGAGAAATTACATGGATTCAAAAAAACAAACTATGTTAATTGCCGAAATAAACGCAACATCATTTACTTATTATAAACTCTTTTTACAAAATGGGGGCGGGAAGATTTTGCTTTTTCTAGTTTTACACTTCGTTAATAATTGGCAAAGCAAAGAGTTTTAGCCGGGTTTCTTTCATTAAGTAAAATCTTATTTAAAGCTTACCGTTTATAAAAATCCTATTAAAAATGATATAAAAGAGGTGTCTATGTAATAGAGATAAAGGCGGTTTAAAAAATACTATGGGTCTTCAAGTCATTAAACAAAAGTGTTTTTTTTTAAATAATTACACTAAACGAAAAAATCCCATTTTCACCTACATTACAACGGGTTTTATACATGAAATCATCATTATTTCCTATTAGTCAAATTCATAATAATTTTGTGTATTTTCATAACAGCTGTTTTTGTTTAATGCTCAAGAGGTTAACATACATATTTCATCTGACAATTATAGGTGCGAAAATCCCTTGGGCAAAACCCTGTGATCGTCAAAGTGATAACCACATTCTGAAAACAGATTAGTGCTGACAACCGAATTTATTGGCAAAATAATGTTTTCGGTTGCACCGATTTTTTCCATCGTAACTACCCAATTTTTGTAAAATCAACTGACATTTAGTTGCCACATTTAAAATTCGGTAACCGAGTTTTTTTTTTGAATTTTCAAAAACCGCGATTTATTTAATTTCAATTGAATGTTTGTATCCTTCAATAAAATGAAAATTAGATTTGAATAATTTATTCATATAAAACGTTAGCAAGTAAGATTTTAACTTACATTTTTCACCCTATATAAATAAAAAATAAAACTCGCGATCTACTTAAAAGTTACACATTTGCTTTAAATTTTAATTTCAAATTCCCTTTTTTTGTTAAAGTATGTATAACGTCTAGCTTAAAAAATAATTCAATTTAAAATCAATCCTACTTTCTGTATAAATTAGTTAAAAGACAAATTAAGAAAAAGGATCAACATTGTAAAGAACTTGATTTTGACTGTAAAAAAACACAAAATATAGCACAATTCAAGCAATATTTTTAAGGCACTTGAATTTTTTACTTTTCAATGTTTATTGGATTAGTTAATTTTATGAAAAAAAAATTTATAAAACAACATTAAAAAAATTCGGATTTTTTGAAAATTTTTAAAAATTCTCTCTGTGTTTCCAAATTTATGTATTTTTTTTATACTGTCAACGCATCACAAATCTTAAAGAACATGACAGGAAGTATTTTTCCCCACACTTTATTATGTGTGTTGTCAACCACCCAAACAACCACAACCAACAGGCATAAATACAACCAGGAGGGAAAAAATGTAGAGGGAATGAGTCAAACGGAATTCTAATGTTCACTGCTTGTTAACAATGTGTCACAATGACAACACATTTGACAGTAAATACATTATAAGCTGACAAGTTCTGAAAAGATACAGATATTTTTAGATTTATATCATAAAATAACCGATTAGAATAAATATGTGTATGGGTAAAGTGTATGGTGTGTGTATTTGTTTGTTGCTATCTGTCTATGTTTAATGATGTCTGTTTTAGTGAGTATTAATAATTATCTAGACAACATTTTAGTTTGCTCATATTTCTGTAGCAAGTTGCAATAATGAAAATGTGTGTCTTATACAATAAAAAGTTCAAAAAGGACACATAACATATCACCCTAGAACAATAAAACCCATAGAAAATCCTTTGTATCCGAGATATTTTGACTACCCAGCAAAACTTGTTATTACCAATTAATGGAAAATGGAATAAGAAAACAAAAGTTGTAAGTATTTAATAAGAGTATTCAAAAACCGAAACCGAAAACCGGTCAACCGGTTTCTTTTTTTTTTTTAACCGATTGGTTTCGAATATCGGTTTCGAATATTTTCGAAGAAAACCGAAAACCGGTCTTTTTTGTTCGGTTAACCGGTTTTTTTAATTACATCACCAACTGGGTTACTTCGTCTCTTTTATTTTTTCCGAACACTTTTATAATCGGCTGTTTGGTTATGAAGATTTAGATGTAAGTCTAAAAGATTCCGACGAAGACTTAACTTTGGATATTCCAAATTCAAATAGTTTAATTTCTGATCTAAATAACACAACAAATAGTATTCAAAATCCTAAAAAAGCGACTGTACAAAATCATTCATCAGTATATGATGATTTCATATATCTTAAACTGAAAAGTTGGAAAATTTATATAATTGTCTTTTGACTATTTGTCCAACATCTACTATTAGTGAAAGAGTATTTTTCACTTCTAGCTTTATCAAAAGCAAACAAAAAATCGTCCTAAAACGAAACATTTAAATTGCATATTATTTCTAAAATATTATTTTAGAAGTGAAAAATAGATTTTCTTTTTACTTATTTAAAATGTAATATTAAAAAAGCTTATTTAATGTCAAACGTTTTAAACGATCAAATTACTAACGTACCTAATTTTACCAATTTACAAACTTAATGATTTCTATTCATTTGATATGAATATAGTTTTATAATATTAATTTTTAAGATATTATGTATCTCCTTTGCAAAATTGACTTATAAAATTATCTTTTTCGCAGTCAGGTGTTAAAAAATAAAAGCACAGCAACTCCGAAGGACGATTCAATAGAACTTGTTTGAACTCCGATTTGGGTTAAAGAGCCTAAAATTGTTTTAAAAGAAGTTTTAGCTAAAGTCTGTGCAGAAATTTTGTCGAAAAAATTTCCATACTATGTATTTTTATACAGATTTGTATACATATTTTTTGCTTCTTGAATGCAACACTGTTGCCAATTTGGCAACTTTAATTTGCTTCTATTAGTCAAAAATCTACTGATTTTTTATCAGCAGTAAAATCATTTTTAAAACCAAATTTTATTTTAAAAATATCATAAATCATAAATATAAAAATCATAAAGACTTGTAAATGTAACGTGTTTCTTAAGTTTCGATTAATACTTACTTTTAGCAATATGCCAAAAAATGTATATGTTCCTTTTCAAGTTATGAATGCCGAATGATTTTTAATGCTTCGGGGGTAGAGTCAGGTACCTTAATTACTATTTAGAGTGTCCCTTACTTTAGGTTGGCCTTTAAAACTTAGGTTTTTTAACTTTTTATGAATTTAACGCATTATCTATGTTAACAGCTACAAAATCAATGATTTTATTTGTTGGTAGTATTCTTCCATTTTCGTATATTGTTGCAACAATATACTGAGAAAAAAATGGCAAGAACAAAACTTGGAAGTAAGAAAATACATCTGCTAACATTTAACGCGGCACAAATTGGGCTGAATATTATGTCTTTTCCATTCAACACAGTTGTTATTGACTTCAAAATCTAAAATTCTGCTGTGGTGCGTGACGAACGCATTTTTCGTTTACAAGAAAATTTGGAAAATGTTAAAAAAAGCGAAAAAATTGAAAAAAGTTGATGTTTTTAAAAGTATAAATCATAAAGATTCTGTTAAATACAATTCTATTAAAATAACTAAATTTTTATTCGCAAAACTAAAAACGTAAGTACGTAAAAAACTTTAATGATGAATTTAAGTTACATACATATTTTAATATAAATTTAAAACTTTTTCATTATGTTATAGCTCTTTTGTTTCCCATTTGGTTATTTTTCAACCGATTCTCATTCGATATTTTCGTTGGAAAGGTATTCAAATTGCATCAAAACACCCTGTATTTTTTAATATTATGAGTTTATATGTTCAGCAAAAATCCTCGCCCAAAGACTTTGTACAAAGTTGCCAAACATCATTTGGTCGAATTCTGGAAATTTAAAGGTCAACATTTTGATTTTTTTGATAACCTAAAAATAACGGTAATTTTGTAAATAACGGAATGATGAAAAGTCGCAGAACAAAAGTTGCTGCAGAAGCCCTAAAGAATCATTTTCAACAATAAAAAAGTTCTTTTTCGAAAAAGTCAATTATGGCATATTGCTACTTGCTTTATAAAATTATTTTTTTTTCAAACGGAAATAAAATATTCGACAAGTTCGCATGACCCTTGCCTTTCTAAATCTTTGTTCAAACGGAAAAAGTTGTTCTGTTAATGTCAGTTTAACTTAGAGTTGGCAAACTTTTAATTTAAAGAGCGAATTGAAATAATACTTTTAAACAACCCTCTTACTCTGCATAATTTTTGTATTTGATAGTAAAAGTTTTAGCTGTGTAATAATCAAATACGTACATACACATATGTACGTCGCACAATCTCGTTGTTAGCTAAATGTTCAAGTGCATTCAAGCGTCAACTTGTGATAAGAAAAAATTGAAACAATGAAATCTGTAAAGGACATAAAGAGCAGCAGCATGTCTGGGCATGTTGCTGTTTTCAATTTCTGTATTTTTCAATATTTTATATCATAAAATAGTTACAATGTGTATGCAAATATGTCTATACATTAAGGTGCATCCTGAAATTTGATTTATTTTACTTTGAATCTTAACCCTCTAATGTTAGAGGCTGCTACTGTTCACAGTTTGGGACGGCATTTCCAAAATGTATAAATTTTATTTCGATAGAAAACATAATTTACTAAATACTTCTGTCAACAAATATTTTGAGCAAATTATTCGGTTAATAAACAATAAGTCAAATTTGAAATAAATTTAAAAAAAAATTCTGATTTCGGCTTAGCCGCCAAACGTTTGAAGCCGACAGCGTCGGTAACGGCAATACCCATTTATAATCTAGTAGAATTGTTTTCGTATTGCTTGGAATATTTAGATTTAGTTTTGCTCCATTTTGGTCTTAAATGTAGGAATGTTAAGTTTTATTTTTTTTGGAAACTATAAACTCGTGTCGAATTGTGTCTACATTTTCTGAGTATTAGAAATATTCCAAATCTCAAATCGAATGAAAATCAATTAATTTTATATAATTTGCATATGTATATCATTCGATCTGACGATACAAATACATTGGTAACTTGATTACAAAAACATTAAAATTTTTGAAATTGGTCAATGGAATTTCGAGTTGTTGCTAATTTCAAAGAAAATGTAAATATGTATTTTTTTTAAATCGGTGCAAGGCAATATTAAGTTTAAAAAAAAATACGTATGTTTTTGGTAAATCTTTTAAAATGTATGAAAAAATTGCAATTTTGTCAAAATCAAGTAGCAACAACTCGAAAGTCCTTCGAGCTATTTCAAAATATTTTATATTTTCGTGATCAGCACACCAAATGAAACAGAATCGACATATTGCATGATATTTTGGAAAGTTCCAAAAGCTCGGGGTGCATTTCGACATACGAAATACGAAAACAGGAAAATGGTTATTTCATTGTCCCCAGACACGTAAAATACAACGATTTTAAAAAATTTTGTTTATTTTCGAATAACTTTATTTCTTTTGTTTTCCAACAATACTACGGGCTCTGTTCACTGTGTGCAACACGAATCTAATTTTTCTGTGTTGATACAGCAATGAGTAACACATAGATATCACAAAGAGACAAGAAGAGACTATTTAGGGGTTCCCTCAGATTTCTATGAAGTTTGATCAAAAGGGTATACAATTAGCATCAATATTGTTCGAAACTAGTTAGTTTGAAAATTTTATAATATTTTGTGTACTTCATTGGATAAAATACCTTTTTGCAATTACCCAATACCCTTTTTATTTATATTTCTCTGACCAAACATGAAAAAACAACGAAAAAAGAGAATATTTTTTATCACACTTTTTAATCTGTATAACGAAATCAGACGGAAACCACAAATAGATTCTCTTTGTAAGTTTTCGAGAAATGGGATACATATTTCGTCTTATTTCGGGGATAGCCTGATTTAAAGCCTTCAAGAAATCGAAGATATTTTTTCCCCTTTATATAATACTACATTTTTACAAAAACATTATACTAAAACTTCAGAACGAAATTCCAAGTACTTCCAAAATGATGCACAGAGGAAACAGATTCGTGCTGACCAGCGAATTTGTTGTCAATCAAATGGTTCGATGGTGATAACAGAATTTTCCGGTTGTCAGTTTTGAAATATGGCTAAATAAAAACTTCATCTGTTTCAACTGAAATTCAGTAGTCCTAAGTAGTCGAAAATTCAGTTTCTGCAATATTTTTGTTTTATTTGAAAATTCTATTGCTGCAACAATCGTCTTCGTATTGCGGAAGATATCCCATTCGTTAGAAAACGTGTCCCGAAAGCAATGCTTCCAAGCAATACAACAACGATTCTTCTGGAACATAAAATGGCAATACTATCAATATTGCGGCAATATCACATGGAAGACAAATAACTGATATCGCCAAAGATTTTGTATAATCCATCAAAATTTTATTTTAAAATAAATATTTAAATTAAAATTTCTTAATTACATTACAAAGTTATACTTATTTTATATCTTTCATGCCATACAAGCCCTCCGTAGCTTCGTATTTCCTTTGTAGCACTTCCAAAAAATTATTGAAAGTAGCTTGCACATTTTAATTTATGCAATCAATGTTTATTTACCTTAGCTTAAATGTATGTTATTGTTTTGTTATCCAATGGTAAATGCTATTAACTTTGCATCCTTTTCCGCAATATATTGAAAATTAACTTGGAATAATTTTATAATTTATTTCAAATGACATTAAATTGTAACAAATTATTTATTTTTCTTTCAGAAGATATTAAAATGATATCACTGCAATAAATGTGTCTAATATCTCCGTAATATAAAGATAAGATATTTTCAAAATACTACTTTGATAATATTTTTAAGACGATATTTTGAAGATATCGCCGTAATATACTCTCGACGATATATCTTTAAAATGTTTATTGGGATGTGAAACTTGCTATATTGAGTTTGTGCTGATGTTTGAAACTACAAGGACTATTAAGTGAATGTTATACCTTATATTATAGGCACTGATGAGCGCTAGCGTTAGAGATTGTCTTAGGTCCGATTGAGTAAATAATTCTTAATCTGCCTTTTGCCTCCCACCTTTATTCGCAAGGCTTTGCCTATGATCAAAAGGAATGATAAATGTTGTTGTCATCTGCTGTTGCAATATTTTAAAACAACTGAAATAATTATATTGAAAATGTTGCCAAGAAATCAATATTACAAGTTTATTTTCAAAATTTTATATGCATATTTTTCGAATTTTAATATAATATAATAATTTAATTTTGTTATAATTATAAAAAATTAACTTAGTAATGTGATTATGTTAAAGATACTTTGTTAGATTGAATTATGTTGGTTAATGGATTTTAGATATTTTATTATTAGTGATATATTTTCACATCTGCTGGGTCGGCTAGAAGTTGTAGCGGGTTTTTGTCTCCAAGGATATGAGTCCTCTGTGTGGCGTAGAGTGGACATTCTTATTTTAATTATATTTTACACAGTTATGAATTCATAAACTTTCTTGTCCTGTTCATCATATTTTGGAAAGGTTTCATAAAAATGAAGAAAAACATCATATTTATGAAGTGTTTAATTGGACGAAAATCTATTAAGTGTTCCATCATGTGTATTGCCACCCTAATAAATACAATTTCAAGCGGCTTTTAAACTGATTTCTAAATACGTACGCATAATTTTCAACAAACCCTAACTAAGGATAAAACACAATGTGGAAAAAATTGGCTGTAGAGGTGGGGCATAGAACATCTTAAAAAACAACCACATTCAATATAAATTTTCCTCACATAGAGTGTAGTGAGCTAAACAAATAAAAATTCAATTAAGGAGTTTACATAAAAATTGTCCAAACAAAATTTTTCTTACCGCATTCTTCGCACATCGTCACTAAATTCGTTCGAGCATTTATTTCTATTGTGATTTAGATACACAGAGAGAACTTTTGGCCAATCAATTTTCATTATATAAATTCAAATTTTATTCATCATGGTTTAGTTGATGCCACCGATATATTTGTTTGTGGTAATAGAAATTCGGTTATTACAACAGAAATTCGGTTAATACACAGAATTTCTATTGAAACCAAATATTTCAATTGTATTAGAAAATATTTGGTTAGGACAACTAAGTGATTCGGTTGCTGTTTTCTCTGTGTGGAAATTTTTTGGGAATGGGAATAGGTCTCAGTGATATTCTGTATCAGATCATGTTACTAATATTTTTTATGAAACAACTTCATCATATTTATGAACTGTAGCATTGAATTAAAATCCAGTGAAGTTTCTGAATTAGATAGAACGTAAAAGAAAATAGAGAAAGACAACAGTCAAAGACCGGTATTACTACACACAGAAAATTTATCAGCAAAAAATCCTCTAGAACTACATAACAATTGAAAATAGTAAGTAAAAACGGAAAATATTTGCTTTAAAAATCTGTTTTCCTAACTAATTTATACACAAACAAAATTGCATAAACAAGTTCGATAATGGAAACTATTTAAAATCCTTAAAATAGCACAGTTTTCACCAATAACAACCAAAAGAAATTATTGGTTGCATTAACTAATGCTAAATTCTGTCATTTCGATTTTATAATATATTTTCAGTTACAAAACCCAAAATAGAAAACTTTAAAACTTTCAAATTCATTTTGTCTATCACAACTAAAAACACACACAAAAAATATTGAAAATTTTATCAACTTTGAAAATTACAACCGATATATTGGCTATTCAAAATAATAGAAACTTGGTCGCCATTTTAACTTTTTTTTGACAAATAGAACAATAATATTTATTTACGAAAATGCGATAACTTGTTTCTACATTTATGACTCGAGATCACACTATTATTTTCTTTTGCAAAAACACATAATTATTTTTAAAATTTATATTCAAATCAAACAATGTTGAATAAAATTTAAATTTAGGGGTAAAATAAATTTATTCACGATAATTTAAAAAAATTTAAATGACGCCAAGTGATACAATACATGTACAAAAAATGTTATTTATTTATACCGACTTTCATTGAATTATAAACGTCAGTTTTGTTATTGTTCTGGTTTACGTCATAAAATCTTACTTCGCCCATCCGTTTATGTATAAACTTAACACAAATCTTAAGTTCATTTTAAGCTATAAATATTGATTGCTTGCCTTTACAGAGATTGATGGACATAATTCGGATGAAACTGCGTCTGGAGAGGGTGATAACTCGAATGGTGGTGTCTCAAATTTAGGTGCTAATGAGGATGACCAAGCTCGTTTAATATTAAAGCGAAAACTCCAAAGAAATCGTACGTCATTTACTAATGAACAAATTGACAGTCTGGAAAAGGGTAAGTATTAGTACATAGTAAAGCCTCTCAATGGCAGACAGCGACAGTCGCACTGTTTTCAAAATTTGTTTGTAATTGGATGGTAATTTTACTGTAAAATGTTCATTTGGTCCCTACAAAATTGTCTGTTATGTTGATGGCACATATTGGGAAGTTGCACTGTAATTAGTTTATTTTATTTTTTTTTATTCTTAGATTTTTATTTAAAACAATTCAGTTTAAATTGTTTATAGTTTCGAAAACAAACAAAAGCGAGTAAAAAAGATAAAGTCGGGCATGCCGCCATTACTAAAAGTTAAAATATACTTGTATTAAAATTTTGATAAACAATTAAAAAATCACTAAGAAAATTTGATTTTCTTGATGTTAGGTATATTAATGAGAAAATGTGGAATGTGGTCCATATGGGCACTGGGTCCAAATATGGACCAATGCTATTCCTTTGCAATACTATTCCTTTGCTGCGTAAATATTTTTTGAATATTATTTCACAAGTATGACTTAGCTACTTATGAATTTGTCAGCTATAGTCGCATTAAAGCCTATTTGAACATTTTACTTTCGATAAAAATTCTTAGGAATTGTCTGTACGAAAAAGTTCTAAAAATCTTATAATTTTTGAATCAGAAGCCAATGGTTTTTAACAGGGGAAATTTCTAAAATTATCAGAAAATTTTATCGAAATCTAGAACATTTTTATCAGATAAATTTTCCGTAGGAAAAATATACAAAATAAGCACTAAAAATAGTATACATGTTAGAAAATGGTTTATCTTCAAATGAAATTAATCACTGACTGAAAATGACATCCGATTAAGCTGAAGCTTTAAGATATAATACATTCCATTAATTAAAAATGCGTTTACTTTAATTGATCATATTTTCGTTAGTTTTATAATTTTTTTTTGTACTTTATATAGAATTTGAACGTACTCATTATCCAGACGTTTTTGCACGTGAGCGTTTGGCCAGCAAAATTGGTTTACCAGAAGCCCGCATACAGGTTTGGTTTTCCAATCGGAGAGCGAAATGGCGACGTGAGGAGAAACTTAGAAATCAGCGTTGTACACCAAACACTATCAATGCTGTCTCATCATCCACAACATCAGGTGCTTCCATATCTGATAGTCCGGCTAGTAACAGCATGGATGCAGGAAGTTCTGTTGCCACAACTGTGTTGCCAGTTACAACGGGCAGTAAGTATTATATTGATTTTTAAATGCTTAATTCAAAATTTATCTTAAAAAAAAGCTCATGATAATTTCTAATAAAATAAAAAGCTCGTATGTTTTTTGACTATTTTGGCTACACTACGCCTTCCGCAGATTCTGTGACTGATTTGGCATCACCTTCACCTACACACAACCCACAAACAACCACATCAAATGTTCCAACTGCTACTCCTATTTCTGGCGGCAGTGGCAGCGGGCATTTACGACAAGTGGATGTCGTATCAGCAAATCATTTACAAAACACTATTACTTCAACTGTACATAATAATAATAGCAGCGCGGCTACTAGCTCAAACTGCGATATTAGTCGTGGACCTATTAGTAATGATGATCATTGTAGCAACAGTGTCAACCACATCTCTTGTGCAAAATCTCCGGGGTGTATACATTCCCCTCATCAGACAACGGCTGCCGCACATCATGCTCATTCCTCCGCCCATATGCACTCTGATCCTCCTCATATTGGGAGTAGTATTATGCCGACTGTATCACCACAGCGAATTAATTTAAATAGTGGTTTTGGTTCATCTATGACAGCTTTGTATCCATCAATGCATCACACAGCGATGACCATGAGTGATACTTATAGGTAAGTTAAAGAACGCAACAAAGCACAAATAATTATCTGTGTTATTTTAAATATATATGCTGGCCTTAGTAAGACTTATTTATTTGTTCAACACTACGCAGTCAGAAAATGCCAACAGTTCCAAAAACAAAACAGCGGCGGGCCACGAATTTTATTGAATTTAGTTCGATTTGTTAAAATATTGTTTAAAGACAGAAGGTCTCACAGCTGACAAATTCATAAGTACCTAGGCAGATAAATACGGTTGGCACAGTTCTGCCAAGGCGTCAGCGACCGTCGCTTGGATGACAGTATTATCCTGGGACCCGATCGATAACAACGGCCAACCGTTGGTTGTAGCAATCTTGCGACCGCTAGCATAACGTCAGTAATATAAAAGCTTGGTGCTTTTAAAATACATTAAATTTAATAAATTCTGTAAAATTTAGTTTAATCCAGTTTGGCATTCATGCTTAAAAGAGTAAAATGTAATAAAATATCAAAAAAAGATGATATCATACTGAATGGTTGTAATGTTGTAGAAAATACTTTGGCAAAGAACTAAGTTTAGTTTAAGAAACGAAACAGTATTTTGCCAGGCCTAAATATGCCCTATTTTAATTCAATATTATTTGTAGTCTTGGTTATTTTTTGCAGGGTTGGTTTTACAAGAAAAATTTTAGCTTGCCAGTGCTTTTTTTTGTATGGTTGGCAATTTCTGCGTTTGTATATGTCTACCATTTAGGGACACAGCATAAGAATAGTGTTGTTCCATATGGAAACTAGTTCCATATTAAACGTTTTTTCACATCAGGAAAATCAAAATTTCTAACTGATTTTTAAATTGGTTACCCATTTATAGACAAATATAATATTAACAAAAGTCCAGTGCTGCCAGAACTTGGTTATCAGAAATGGCTAAATTTGTGTACAAAAATGACTAAAATAGAATTTAAAAATAGCTCAGCAATTTTATAAGAATAAACTTGCGATTTTGTCAACAAAAAAAATATTAAAAATAGTAGAATATTAAAAATGTTGAAAGAGACAGTCAGTAACGGTATTCCTTTGTATATAGAGATTAATTAAGAAGGATATTAATACCAAGTTATTGGTATTGTGTTGTACAATTAGTTTTTATGAGGAAGTTGGATTTTATGAAAATTTTAAATCTACAGTGCTTAAATTTATCATTTTAATGTGCATACATATAAACATAAATTATTTTGTATAAAGAAAATATATAAAAACCGTTTAAAGTTATTATTATCCATTTTATGTAATTTATCAATAAAAGATTGGATAAGGTATTGATAAAGTTAAAAGCATTTCCTTTTATTTTTTCAAAAAATTTAATTTATTTAAATTTTTAAAGCCATTGCTGGCAACATCTTATTTTAATCAGCAGATGTAACCAGTGAAATAAGTCCTTATGTGTAATGATTTATTACACACCATACAAGTATTCTCTTTTATATTATAATTTACATTATGCTATTCCTATTCTTAATTAAGATTATAAATCTTGTTGTGGAGGAAACAAAATATAAATAACTCTAAATCTTCAATTACACAACCGAGCCCAGTCGGCCATACATGCCTAAGAAATAAGTACTATAAAAACTACTATATTGCCAAGCGTGAGCGAAATGCTTATGAATTTGTCATGGACCGATTTCCGCTATATATAATAGAGGTTGCCATTTCCATTTTATCTTTGTTTTATAGGGTTTTCTTTATAACAATGGCTATTGGTCAAAAATGTCTAACATGTTTGACCAATGGCCATTAATATATTTTATATTTCGGTATTGAAAAACGTCTTCAACGAAGAAATGACATACAATTTTTCAATTATTCATAAATGACTAATTAATCGATTAATTATCTTTTTGATTAAGAGATAAATTGATTAATCAGAATTTTGATTCGCAATTTTTATATTTGCAACAAATAGTGGGCCAACATATGTAAGTGAATTTTCGGGGGACTTTCATATAGGCACTAGATCTTAATCTAGAGATCGCTACATCGACGAAGAATTTCCGGCGTAATCGCAAAATTTCCGGTGTGGTTGGGGAATATCCCCAAAGCAAATATTCAGGAGCTGTTAAATCTGGTGAACGTGGAGGCCAGTTAAAATCCCTTGTGCGCGAATACTTATGTCCCTGATTTGAAAAATGAAATTCAATTATTATGGTACCTTGTTCGATAGTGTAGTGTTCCAAATATCACATAGCTACGTAGGGTATAAAACACCATTAGGGGCATTTCGCTGAACTGATATATTAAAACCGCTAAAAACCAAAACGTTAATTTAAATTTCCTTGAAGAAATGTATAAAATTGTTTTATTTTATTTTGTCTTATTTTTTTTTAATTCTGATCAAACATGGTTTCGATTTTCTTCTATTAATTTTTAAATATTAATTATTTTTCTCCAATCAATTGACAGCTCTATAGCTCCAATGTCAGGTTTTACACACTCACATCCCCCTCTTACGGCTATGCCGGGTTCACCAATTACACAGCAAAGAGATTTGGGATCACCTTCACTGTATCAGTGTCATGTCTCATTGAGGCCGCCTATACCAACTAGTCATCATCATCACCATCATCTTTTAGCGAATGGTAGTAGTTTTAGCACTTCGGTAAATGGAGACAGCAGTACCCCAACACATCTGCATCGTATCGGATGCGGATCGACAAACTCACCTACAAGTACCTACGATAATTTAGGTGCGTACTCGCACGGCTTACCACCACCCCCTCCAACGCTGTCCTCGCACCAAGGGGCTACTGTCTTGAACAGCTGTACCGGACGCCAATCTTCTAGTAGTCCACATTCATCATTGAGCATGCACAATGGCACATCGGCAACTTCGCCTTACACACAAATGGGTTACAATGGTTATACGGCAGCGGCAACCTGCAATAATAATAGCAGCACAAGTCCTTCACCTTTGCCACATCCAGCATCAGGCAAACAACAACAGTTTTTCGCTTCTTGCTTTTATTCACCATGGGTGTAATTACAAACAGACAGATAAGTTATAAATAACGTGTTGAATTGTCTTTGATTAAATAGCGTTATTCTACTGATTCCCCCATTTCATTGCCTGATTTGGACAAAAAAAATCACACAAATAATAATTAGATATTTACATTGACATGGCATAACTTTTTTAGATCTACCTGTGACATATGAATTAGCCATATTTTTTCGATATTTTCATAAAATAACACAATTATGCTTATTGCGAGTTGATGTCTTAAGTAATTTTATAAGCTTTTTTTTCTCAAAGTACAAATTTCGAAAGTTTAATAGAGTGGTCCAAAAAACATCAAAGTTTAAATTCGCAATCTCCACAATGCTGCCCCTATTCCTAAATGTCTTCAAATGCTCTGTGCCAAGCAAAATTCGTTTATATTTACAGTAGCACAAGAAGTTAACTTTTAAGAATTAGTAATTTGTCGTTAGAGTAATTTATACAAAAAGTACAAGGGCGGATCTATAAGTCCGTGACTTTTCGCACTTCCCTCGTAGTTATATGAAATGTAACACTGCTCCCAGCAAATTCCGTCATTTAATTTGCGTTAAACAGCTGTACAAAACATACAACCTCGTGGCTTTTTTTAAAAATGGAAAAAAGTGAATTTCGAGTGCTCATTAAACATTATTTTTTTTGCGAAAAAAACCATAAATCAAACCAAGGAAAAGCTTGATAAATACTATGGGGACTCTGCACCATCGATTTCAATGGTAAAAAAGTGGTTCACTGCCTTACAAAGTGATTTGGTGCCTTACAAGCACGGAAGATGCCGAACGTTCTGGACGCCCAGTTGAGGTCTCTCCACCCAAAACAATTAAAAAAATTAACGATATGGTGTTGACCGATCGGAGATTGAATTTGCGATAGATTGTGGAAGACATAGGCATCTCACTTCGGTATGAGAAATCTTTCCGCAGACGGCTGCCGTGTTTGCTCACAATCGACCACCATCGGAATTGTGTAACAGCTTAGTTTCCATGGCAAAAATGCATGAAGAAGACTACGAATAGAACCCAATGACTATTTCCTATTTTCAAACCTAAAGAAATGGCTCGGTGGAAAGAGATTTAACTCCAACGATGAAATTATTGATCAAGCAATTGTCTGTTTTATAGACCTCGAAAAATCCTGCTGTTAAACGCAAAGAAAATGACGGAACTAGCTCAAAATTTGATCAAACAAATGTCTGTTTTATGGACCTCGAAAAATCCTGCTGTTAAATGCAAAGAAAATGACGGAACTAGCTCAAAATTTGTCTATTAACAGGTGGGAGCAGTGTTGCATTTCATATAACTGCGAGGGACTTTAAACTGAATTATTTTTTAAACAATATGCCATAATTTAATAATATTTTTCAAAATAGTCTTAATTAATGTGCATAAAAGGAATATGAGATCACAATTAAAAAAAAATTAGTAACTTAAAAGTAGTACATAAAAACACATATTTTAGTCAAAATATAAAAATTTTCTGAAAAGCTGTAAGTAAAAACTTGCTAATGCCTTATATAAGTAAATTTCTCAAATTTGATCTTAATTTTACGAAGCTGCAATCAAATTTGAAAACAAATTTGTGGTTTTAAATTATTTGCGTTTAATAAAAAACTCAACAAAATTCAATATTTTTGTGCCATCGAAAAATCCAACTTCTTGTATTTTTGTAATCTACTTACCAAGGGCTCATTACACATGACATTGTTTTTAATTTTTGAAAGGATAATAGTTATCATTACAATTGAATGTAAAATTAATTTTTTTTTAGTTTTTCGCTATTATTTAGCGTATTAAAATTAAATCGTTAACAAAAACCCGGTCTCAAATAAGAAGACATTCCGTGAACATATAATCGTTCAAAAAATAATTTTGCGCGGATAAAAGTAGAACATTTTTAGTATGAAATTTTTGCGAAATAATTTGCTTACATATTCGTAATGTACGCCCAAAAATATATTAGATTTAATGAGTCGCGATCCTAAATATCATATTTAATTTCTCTCAATTTTTTAATTATTAAAATAATAGAACAAGTACAACTATGAAACTTCAATGGCGATGTGCTACCTCTAAATAAAACATTTTTTCTTAAATTTCTTTGGCAGATCATATTTTTTTCTATAATGACATATTTGTAGGGTTGTAGAGCTCAAGAATTCGAACTTTTTTCTGTGGACATCCTTTATATATATATATATTACTAATTATTAATTTGGGTATAATATTGAGTTTATTTTTTTTTTCCAAAAAGGACAGTTGCAAAAAATTTAAAAAAAAATGTTTCAATATTATACTTAAAGTTATAATAAAAGGTTTCTTAGCAATAAAACTGATGTTTAATATGGTGGCATTACTATGTAATTTCCCCTAAACAAGTGTAAAAATAAAATATATGTATAATAAATATATATGAAACGTTTACATATCCTTACTTTTAAAAATTGTGTGTTTCATAACTATAAAATAAGTAAATAATGCTATTAAAAAATAAAAAATTATAAGTTTTAATATGAATAGTCTTAAGTGTAGATACTACAAACATTATGTCAGCCGGAATACAAATTTTATTAAAATTTATAAAAATAAAATAATAATTATGTATACACTCAAAATAATTCATCTGTATTTTTCAATTATATTTATAATTTTCGGCATAAAATAAAATTTGTTAGATTAACAACATTTTGTGTTAACAATTTGTAAATCTACAATATTTGTGTTTAAAATTAGTAGATTTTAATAAATTTAATTGTAATTTTAAGAAATTTTATTCTAAGCAGAAAACTGGGAATATTTTTGTTTAATTACAGAATTTTTATTTTTATATTATGAACTAGATTTTTAGTTAAATAATACACTCAAAATAATAGGTTTTTTATTTTACAGAAATATTTATAATTTTTGGCTTGGAATCAAATTTATTAAAATCAACAATAGTTTGTGTTAATTTTTAAAACAGTGTTAACAATTTTAAAACAAAATTTGCAGATTTACTACTGTTCCTGTTCGCATGGCATTTAACTGCATCGAAGTAAAATTACATAAAGGGGCTATGAACTAAAGGGTGTCCCAAGAAGAACGCAATTTTTAAATTTTAAATAAAACAGATATTTAAAAAAAAATCGTGAAATTTTATTATATCGTAAAGTGGACAGAATGAGGTTATGTATGGAACAATATATCGTGCAGATGGCCGCCGCGGCTTTGCTGGCATGCACGCGATCTTTTCCAATTTCCTCTTTTAAGGCTTGAGTCGTCGTCGGCTTATTCGCGTAAACCATCGACTTCAAAAAACCCCAAAGAAAAATATCGAATGGTGTTAAATCGCACGATCTAGGCGGCCAATTCTGATCTCCAAAACGCGAAATAACACGACCGGGGAATGACTGATGCTGCAATTGAATTGTTTCTCTGGCTGTATGACATGTGGCGCCGTCTTGTTGGAACCACATGCCCTCCACATTAATTTCTTCAATTCTAGGCAAGAAAAAACTGGTTATCATTTCACGATACCGAACACCATTGACTGTTTGCGCTTGACCTGCCTCATTTTCATAAAAAAAAGGTCCAATGATTCCTCCAGCCCAAAAACCACACCACACAGTGACACGTTGAGGATGCATTTGCTTCTCGTGAATCACTCGAGGATTTTCCTCACCCCAAATGCGACAATTCTGCCTATTGACGAAGCCATCAAGATGAAAATGGGCCTCGTCACTGAAGATGATTTTATCAGCAAAATCAGCATTTTCATGTTGTCTCTCCAATACCCAATTAACGAACTCCCTTCGCTGTCCATGGCCAGCTGGCTTCAGTTCCTGAGTCAATTGAACTTTGTATGCATGAAGATGCAAATCTTTCGTCAAAATTCGCTGCAAAGTGGATTTGGAGACACCAATTTGGTGAGCTCGGTGTCGAATTGAGGTGGATGGAGTTTGAGCGACATCATCACGTAATGCTGCGACATTTTCGGTCGATCGACCTGGTCGATGGCGCGTTGTTGTCTTTACATCACTAACAGACCCAGTTTCGGCAAATTTATCCATTAATCTCTTTACAGTTGACTCTTTTGGAGCATTATTGTGACCCCAAATTGATCGCAATTTGCGAACTGTAGCCGCAAAACTTTCACCATTTTGGTAAAACAATTTCACAATGAGAATGCGTTGTTCATTCGTGTAGCGCTCCATTTTTACTAACCTCGTACCTTCTACTAGCAAACAATAACAATTGTTCAAATGTCAAACAATGACACTTCGAATGTTGCCAGATTTAAAAATTGCGTTCTTCTTGGGACACCCTTTAAAAAGCTTCAACAATTGTTTTAAGATTTATGATCTCGTGCAGTTACAGTGTTGCCATATTTGAAGATCTTCATTTTCCACCTCCTTTCCAGAGAAAGCAACACATTAATTAGTAAGAAGAATTTACTGAATTTTTTATCTCTTTTATTAAAAGGATAATTTAACAAATTTTATTCTAAACCGAAAACTATATATATTTCTGTAAAATTACAAACGTATCATTTTAAGCGTAATATTATACACTAAAATTTCGGTAGAGTTAAATGTGAATGACAATTAAAACAAATGAGTTTGTAGTAAAAAAACATATAATGTAGTTATTTTTAAGTTTTAAATTAATAAGTGCAGTGGATATAATTTGTATTGCAGTTGTTTGTAAAAAATCAAATGTACGAAATGCAGTAGTTGCTCATACAGTGTTTACCAATCGGATATCTCCGATCTTAATGTAAGTAACTAACACGAATTTTTTTATCGCCTCAACCTCACGTTTACGGCTTAAGAATATGGTCAAAAAAGAGCCAATTATATATTTATTTTTTTAATTCTTATAAAAACTTATTATAATTTCAAACTACATACTGGGAGTAAAATTAAAATTAAAATTATACAAAACATGATCGAGCATGTCCATTTCTTTTTGTCGTTAAATTTTTTTTTTGTAAATCACAGTAGGAAAATGTTGTTGGTCTGCATTCAAATTTGCAATACCTATTTAATTTAATAGAGGAAGTCACTGAGCTTTTTTCGATATTTGTAATCGTTCGGCTTTTGAACGATTTTTTTACAAAGAGATTTTCTCACCCATATTTAAAAATATGTGGCAAACAAGGGGTAAAACATACGCAATATTTAAAAAACTGATTACTTTTGACCTTACGTAATAACCCCTAAACGTAAGATAGGGCCGATTAAAAAAATACGTGTCTCTTATCTCTCTCCTCTATCAATATTCGAATTTTGTAAAGATCTTGTTAATTATTTTTTTAACAACTGTTGCAATAGATTTTTTTAATTTTGCCATAGAAAAGCAATTGAAAGTGTCGTATAAAAATGATTTTGTTATTAAATATTCAGGGATTCAGCTTTTAGGTTTTCATCAGTTGCCATAAATAAATTTAATTTTTTGTAAAAGAGAAAAAAATAAACATAAAACATTCAGGAATTGAACTTTAAAATTTTTATCAATTGACATATTATAAATAAATTACATTTTTTTGTAAACGATAAGATATAAATATAAAATCAGTAGTGTTAACAAATTTAACAGTATTTTTAATGTATTTTATTTACTGCAATTTTCAGTTTATTTTTACTAATTAATCAACTGCACCTGCAATTTTATACTGATTTTACCGACATAATTCTCTGCGTGTATTATACATTTTATAATTCTAGGGGAAATCACACAAGAGCGTACTACACTGGGACATCTACCGATTTCGATGAAACTTTATTAATATGTAACAGCGGAAACAAAATTAACTTAAGTCACTGACCGAAATCGGTGGGTGAACCGGTGGTCTTCGCCTCTGTTAAGATTTGTTTCTTATTATTTTTTTAGAAGACCAATTGTTTAGCTGTAGTAACATATCAGTATTGTCAGAATCTTAAGTTTATTACTGGTGTTTCTTATGAAAGTGTAAACTCATTCGAGTTGCGATTGGTAAAAACATAGCATTAATTAAAATTAAAAAAATAATTGTGAATATATAATATAAGCTAAGTATATAAAATAAATAAATTGAATTTTGAAAATACAGTATTTATACAAATAGCAGTGTTTTATTTAATTTATACTATACATATTTTAAATTTAGAACTTTCCAATTTGTTTTAGAATATTTGATAGTTTTTCCTCTGGATGTACACAAAGTATTTTCAAACAATTTTAAATATTTTTCGAATTATAGGAATAATAAAAAATTGGAGTATTGCCAGATAATGGGATTTGGACCCAAAATGGAGAATTCAACTTCGGTGTGGCACAGATTTTTGGGAAGGGATTTTAGGATTTCACGAAATATTGTGGATTTTTTATATTTAATGGCAATTAATTATTTAAATACTTAAGTCTCGTCATTAAAATTATGTTATGGACCAATTTATGAGCAAAAGTGGTTTTTGATCTGCAAATGGCGTAATTTTTATACTGCCTCAAATTTCCAATATGAATAAACTTTCAACTGGAAGTCATTTTATATAAAGGTAATTTATTTTAGTTCAAGTTTATCTGAAAAATCATTAAAATTACAAAAAAAAAAATGTTTTGGTTATACATTTCAGCCGAATAAAAAATTTAAAATTGGTCCTTCCGAATAATAATCACAAAAATCGAAATAAATCATTTCGTAAGTCTTTATGTGTTTTATTTTAAATAAAAGTTCTCAACCTCTAAAGAAAACAAAATTTGTATATTTGTTATTTATTAAGCACAATAAATTGGTTTTCCCGTGGAAAAATTTCACACGGACTTTAATGGCCTTAAAACGTTTCCGATATTTCACGAAATACGAACTGAAAATTTTTTTCGAAAAAATTAACATAAAAGAATTTATTTTAGCATTTGAACTACTGTTACCTTACTTAATAAATACATAAAGAAACAAATAAAGAAGGCTTTAATTCGGCTGTGCCAAATCTTTGAATACCCTGCACCAGTATCCTAAACAACAATGATTTACAAAATCACAGATAATACATTACATATGTCAGCAAAACATTTGAACATTTAACATAACATATTTGCTTTATGTTAACTTTTATTAAATCTTGGAAGCACTTTTACCCACAATATTTTAAAACAAAAGGATTTGAAAATATTGGTTAACTTCATACATATTTACCTTACATACTATGTGAGCAATTCTAAAAAACAAGGTGTAGTCTTTGCATAAGACAAAAAAAAATGGAAAATATAGATTTACCCATTACCCATTTTAATAATTTAAAATAAAAGTTTTTAAACATTTTTATTCATTCCAATCATAGTTATCATACATAATTTAAGAGCAATTCTAAAAAAATAGCTTATAAATGTATCTAAAACAATAAATTACAAAGCTTTCTAAAAAGCAAACGTGATTTGGAACAGCATAAAAAAATCGTGCGGTTACGGAAAAAATCAAATTCTTAAAAACCCAGGTTTTGAAAATAATTAAATTTTTATGAGTTAACCATTAGCCAAAAAATAAAAAAAAGTATTTTAGGTTGCCGCAACACAACCCTCTTCAGTATCCACGCTCCTTTTTGGGTTAATGCTTTGATAATTGTCTATTTTATATTGAGTGTTTTTAAACAAATTAACAAACCTGGAAACAACACACAATTAGACTAACATCTACGAAATTTTACAATTTATATATATATATATATATATATATATATATATAGTTTTTATAGTTTTTGTTATGAACTTTAATTCTTAAAGTATCCAATAAGAAAGCTTATATGAAGCCGTAAATTTTAAGTGTTTGTCCCAATCAATATTAAATCTACAACATAATCTATGTTGATAGTTTGTCCCAATCAATATTAAATCTACAACATAATCTATGTTGATAGTTAATGATTGATTAGACAATATTTTTTTAATTATATTTTGAACTATATCCTTGTGATTGGTTATTTTGGTAAATGTATGGTATTAAGATAATTTTAGATCATATAATCAAATTTTTTTTTTATAAATTAATTTTATAAATTTTAAATCGTAATTTCCAAATGATACGAACACAAATCAATAAGACTCTTCAGAAACATAGAAAAACACATTCTTTTGGGTTGATTCTTTTTTATTTTTCAACACATTCTTCTTTTAGCATGATCCACTCATCCAGCGATTCTCGATTCGAAGCGAGCTATTTCTTAAAATTTGGAAACTCGAAAAATTTGCTAGCCGAATCTGGAATATAAGCCGGATGCGACAACAATTCTAACAACAATTTGATGCTGTATCGTCACAGCTAAGCTTATTTACCCAATTGTAGATAGTCTTATATGTTATGTTGGTGCAAATGTGCCATGGACTGACTTCGCTTAACTCATCTTTAATTTTCTTAGGTGATTAGGTCTTACAAGTAGAATCGTTTGATGACAGCATGAAATTAATTGTTTCAATTTCTTAAAATAACAAAAGTTGGTTAATCGACTGTTAAAAATCTGTATCATGTATTTCCTAAAAATTATACAGTTGTCATTTGTAACTTGGCATTTTTCAAAAACTTACTTTGTTTTAAATTCGTAGTGCTCCTTATATGGTTCTGTGAAGACTTATTTACTTACATTCGTAATAATGAAATTTTTTTAAAAATGGCAATGTTACGAGCAAACACATTACCATTCCGTCAAAGGCACACTGTGCACTAATTGAATAAAATTTACAAATTTGATCAGACTGGTATTTGCTTTAAATTCACACAAGATATATAATATTAAGAAATATTTTATAGTGAATGAATATTTTAACAGCATGAATATTTTAACAGCGACCGCGGTTCAGGAAAATTTCAATTAAATGCTAACTCTATTATCGTCTATATCATCCCCGAAAAAATAATTGTTTATCAACCATCATTTCAAAGAAATTATAGCACAAAAATGTCATAAAAACATAAAAATTACAAAGGGAACATTTGGGAATAGTACCAAATGAGTCAGAATAGTTCCATGGTACTATTAAGGTTCTAATATTACCAAAGTACCGAAGTATCAACTCTGTCCTCTACAGTGATTTCGTTAGAAATAGTTTCAAAAACTTTGGAAGTGAAATTATCGAGGTGAAAAATAATGCTTGAGGTGAAAAGTTTTTTTTGGATGTGAAAACATGTTTTTTGTTGGGAAAAAATTTTTAAAGTAAAAAAATCTTGTGGTAAAATTTTGGTGGTGTAAAAACAAAAGAAAATATTTTATTTGCCAGTCGCTACTATGATTGTACCAACTTGTAAGGAAAATTTAGACGTACCAATACCAAACTTTTCGGGAGGATATCCATTAATCTAGATAAAAATGAGCGTCGTTCGCTGAACCGATTTATTCGTGATCCTTATGCGTGTTTATAAGGGTCACAAATATATACTTTATGGGTTCCTAGATCTATATTTCGATATGTTACACACGGAATGACAAACTGATATACATATGTATACCCTCACCATATATGGTGGAAGGAACAAAAAATCCAAGAAAAATAATAAAAAATCGAAAAAAAATCGATTCACGCAGAAATTTTTTTACGGTTCACGCACGATCACGTGAGCAATTTAAATTTTGGATCATGCTCACGTGTGATTCACGAGAATCACGAAATTTCGTGTCAAGTGCACTCCTCTAATTTTACATAAAAACTAACGAGTTTTTAGGGAAAATGTATGTAATTTTAATATAATATTTCGAATCGTTTTAGTTGAGGTTGGCTATCCTTGGTCGCCGTGAGAGCGATATTATTCACATCTAAGGGTCTGGTAAAAAGATATGACAAAATATTGTATACACAAGACGCTACTATGAAATTGTACTAAAATACTCGTACACACAATATGTGATTTTGTCCATATAAAAAAATAACAACAACAAATACGTAGGCGCTCATTGGCGTGTGCGGTATGTATACTGTGTGCTGACTTCGTACACACGGTAAATACACGTTGTAGCGCATACACGCATTAACATTGACAGATGTCTGTGAGTGATTATTTTAAGATTCTTTTTCAAGGAACTCGCGGATCGAGAAACCAATGAACCAATGAATTTGATTCAATGTTAATATTCATGCGTAGCGAAGCACGCCGGGATCCGCTAGTTGCAAATAAATACATAAAACGAAATTATAAAAATACCAAACTGTTCGGGAGGATGTCCATTATTCCAGCTAAATCGACTAAAATCGCATAAGAATCAACAATCAAAAATTGTGAAAAGTTTTTCACTCAAATTTAAATGAACAAAATATTTAAAAAATATAAATTCAAATTAATAAATATGCAAGTTCTTGTGCAAATTTAAATTGTAACATGTTTTTCTATTATTTTTACACAGATGTCACTACATTGCTAGATATGTCAAAACAACAGAGTAGTATTTTGGAAGATGACAAAGCAAATTGTTATAATATTTTCGTTGTTGTTTTTTCTTTGATATTTGAAGATTTGAATAACGCTCCTAGACGAGAACAAAAAATTCTCATTGAGTTTGTAATTTAATCTCTAGGAATTCTAAAAACGACGTTTTCTGATAGATACCAGCCTACAACAAATTACTTTCACAATTTGTTATAAGTTTTGTGGGATTTTACCACATGTAATTACTTTAATGCAATTATTGTTTTCCCTATAAATATAAATTCAAAAAATTTGAATTTCGCGGTTTTTTAGTTTTGGAACCAATATGTCACATCTCAACTGATCCAATTTTTTTATCAATAATTTTCATATTTCTTTGGTTACGGAGCTTATATTTTTTATGAAAAATACATCGCACAAAAAATTGTTAATTTTTTTAAATTTTGTGTTTCTAATAATTTTACAAGCTTTTCATCAATATTCAACTTGTATAAATCCGTTTACGGAGTTTACTTATTATTATTTTTTTTTAATTTGAATTCAGAAAACCTTTGTCAAAATTCATTTCCAAAAATAAAACCTCTAGGTAAGGTAAATTGTAATACGCTCTTGTTTTTATTATTCAATGGATAGTTTTCGTAGTAATAATTACAGTTTTTTTTAATAATCATGGCATTTCTTTAAATTTTTTTTATTAATTTCACACTTTGTCATCTCGGGAAAATTGCTTGCCGCGAAATAACTTTAAATCAGTTATAATATATGATACTCTAAAGTTTTACGATTATTTGAATACAAATAACCAAAGAAGTGAAGACGTGCAATTGGCCAACCTATCGACCCGTTTGTTGCCCGCATGCCCCTCGTGCCCAGGAACCCAGGTAAGAATTAATTTTTTGGATCCACCAAGTATATTGAGATACTCAAACTTAGACGACACGTCATAGGACAACAATGCCCTGAGTGCCGCTTGACTGTCCGAAAGAATATAAATAAATGCCCCCCTTGTAGCCCTTCTAAGACACTCTGATGCGCATACAAAGATGGCAAAGATTTCCGCCTGGAATATGGACGGATACTTGCCCAATAGGAATGGCACGTTAAAAATTGGATCCATAGACGCCCGCACCCGTATCTCCATTGATCTGTTAAGAGCCGTATTTCCATTGATCTGTTTCGAGCTCCCACGATTTGCTGGTCCAAATGCGTCTCTCGGAGATGATCACATCATAATTCCTAGTAAAAATGTGCCTTGGTAACATCTTATCCGCTGTCTCCGTGTGGCCCCGCAGGTCACCTCCATTGATATTACCAATCTCCCGAAGACGCAGAACACCCCTACAGGCATCCTCCTTTACCGATATATGTAGTGGAGGTATATGAAGCATGGCGCCAATGGCGCTAGTCGGACACGTCCTTCCCGCACCAGTTCAGCCCACACAGGATAAGCGATAGATCCTGTTGAGCGCTCCCTTCACCTGTGTTTGCTTCACCTTGCACCACCATGCCAGAGCAGCATAAGTAACCATTGGTCTTACGATGGTGTTGAAAGACCAGTAAACCATTCGGGGCATTAGACCCCAAGTCCTACCAAAAAGTCTCTGACTAGCATATAATGCTCTTGCAACTTTCCTAACTACGGAATCCAAATGTTGGTTCCAAGTTACCCCAAGATGCCATTAATCGTCGGCTCCACCAAATCGAGCTTCATGCGTCTAGTGAACGTTACCAGGATCGTCTTGGATGGGATCACAGATCACAGATAGCCCCCTTTATTGACACCAATTGAGAGTGTGGTTTATGGCCTATCGCATGCGGTCAGAAATTGCTCCCCCATCTCAACCAGTGATGGAGATAACAAGATCATCTGCGTATCCAGAGGTCCTGAACCCTAGGTCGTTCAGTTCCATTAGAACACCCCCTGTGGACAGCCCCTAGTGGCACTTATGGTCATAGATGAACCACCAATATTCAGTGAAATGACCCTGGATGTTAACATCTCTATGGTCCACCTCATGATAATCGGAGCAATGGCCCTCCAAGTCATAGCCCCCTAATGGCATCATATGATGTATTATCGAAGGCACCCTGTATGTCAATGAAATCACAAAGGAAAATTTGTTTCCTCTCTAATTCTTTTTCAATTTCAGCGACTGCTACGCAAATTGTAGCCATGAATCGGCATGCGCCTGAGGTATACATATCTGATATAATGATCGTCTTAAGGAGAAAAGATCTTAGATTTATCGGTCTGTAAAATTCGGGTAGGTGTTCAGATTTCTTGCTCTCTTTAGGTATAAATACCAATTTTACTTCTCTCCAGGCTGTCGGAACGAACCCGAACAACAAACTAGAGCGAAATAATCCGATGAGATGTGGGGCGATAATATCCAACCCTTTTTAAAGCAGGCAGGGATGGATACCATCCGGCCCAGGTGACTTAAAGGAGGACAACCTACCTATCGCTCATTTAACCCTGTTCCTCTGAAAAATTCCCTTTGCAAGACGAATATCCCTATGTCAATGGGCACACATTTCGGGAAGTGGGTTTCCAAAAGAAGCCTTCATGTCTCCTCGATTGACTCCGTATAGGAACCATCCGGTCTCGTGAGAGTACATAGACCATTTAGAGACCGTCGTTCCACCATGGGACATCTCTTCTAATCTTCCTAGCTCTCAGCGGACAGTTCTCCGGGTAAGCTGAAGATATGTTCGACTGCAAATCAGATGCCACGTAATTAATCTCACGTGAGCGACAGATCAAATCCCTAGATTCACCCAAACCGTTACCGAGATGATAGCGAAAGTTGTCCCAGTCCGTCTTCCTAGGATTCCGATAAATCTGATCTGTAACTAAAGCACTGGCAACGTCAAAAACTATATGCCGATGATCGGACATAGAAATTTCTTTAGAAACATGCCAATCTGAGATGGCAAATGAAAGATTGGCGGTGGTCAAAGTTAGATCTAAAACCTCAGACCTAATAGCATTTCCAAATGTTTGTTCATTACCCCTATTTCCAATGTTGAGTTGCCGTTACAAATAAATTCAAAAAGGTACTCACCACGTTTGTTGACATCACTGTTACCCCATATCGTGTGATGAGCGTTGGTGTCGCAACACAGAATCCAACTGAGATTTTTTTTTGACAATGCTCCACGAGAGCCGAAACCTCCATGGCTGGTGCCACGTCTGCGTTACCAGGAAGGTAGGCGGATGCCAGTACTACCTCATGCTCGCCGGCGAGAGAAGGCACTTTAGCCAATATCGCAACTAAGTCCCCAAAGATTAACTCTGAAATGGGAAGGAATGTTAAGTTGTTCCTTATGAATAGAATGTTGGGTGTTGTATGTGCGCTTACCACAATTGGCATTTAACCCTTTAATGGCTCCAGCATTGACCTGGATGGTTCCTGGATCCAGGTTATCTGGGGTGAACATTCGGCTGATGTCATCCGAAGCAGCCTTTGCGTGATGACATTACTTCTTCCTCTATTTGAGACACGTTTCGCTATCTTCTTGCCTCTATTGAAATTTAGACCCATTAACAGGTTCTGCCCAAATTCGGCCTATAGGAGGTTTTTCTCTTGCCTTTATTTTTGATCGGGGGCCTTAAGGAACTTGGCGTGGAACTTGGCTTGGTAATATTTTTCGAACAGCCGAAGGTAGCGGAATTCTGGGAGACTCCAGTTTCGGATTTGGTCAGGACAGGTGAAGTAGCTACCTTTGCCTAATTGGGTATGCCGCGCTTGACCTCATATTGTGTACGAGTAGGTATTACCAGCACTGATTCATACCCATAGTTCACCATGTTGCCCTTCTGTTTTAGTACATCTGCCAATATAGGGTCAATAGACATGGCGAGTTCAAGGACTCCTCCTTTTACTACCCTTTTCAGCACTTTCCAGTACCCTACAGAAATTTCTCGGTTCTGGCCTCGATCAGTTAAAGAATTATTTCATTGGATGTGTCTGGCTTTTTGGGAAAGTATCCCACGTATACCTGGGCCTTAGTTACTTCCTCCTCCGTGACAACTTTTAACACGGCATCGCTCCATAGCTTCAAGGTGGGGACGTGAATCTCCAGCCTCTGTGCCGTATTCTTATCGTTACATGTAAAACTAAGCCATTCAGGTTTAAAGTTGCAGCTTGAGAAACTAGGCTTTACATTAGCCTTCCTGTGTTCCACAATCTTCATAAGGACAGCTCATTGCATGACCCGAAGTTGGTCGTCAGACCATCTGGTGTTTGGGAAGTCGGGTGGTATTACACCAATCTTCGACAACTGCACCGCTTCTCTATAGGAGAGAGACACTCTCGGTCCTTGTTGTGGACCATCAACGTCCTCATCAGCGGTCGTCTTTGAGGGATGCCTGGTATTTGTCGGTGTATAGCCCTCTTACGGTAAGCGTTAAGTTCACGCACTTAACCATGGGCCTCACTTATTGGCTTTTGACACAGCTTGCGAGCTACCTCATTGTTGATTCCTTCATCTACATACATTTTCAGACGTTTCCGAGCCGTTTCAGAGAGCTTAATCTTCTCAGACACCGGTTTTGTCTTTAAGTCTGGCTTGTTAATTTTGGGTTGTTTCAGGCTGGGAATTTTGTAGTTCCTCCTCTTCATCCGTTGATATCTTAGTGTCATACACATTAGGGCCCAGGTCCTCGGTGCTCTGAACTACATCCATGGCTTCAATTACGTTGAGAACTTGTGCCTCCTTTGTAAATGTTGAAAGGTCTGCTTCGACCGATTTTCGCATATTTTTGTTTTCAATTTAGTTTTTAGATTCCATAAGTAAAATATCAAATAAAGGGATTTAAAAGAACGCATAGTAGCAGAACCCTTTACTACCCGCGGGCTAATACAACCAGGGTTCGTTTGTCTTGGAGGCAACCGTTCAAAGACACACTAACTAGTGCCATTCATCGCATATCCACGGTACAGATAACACCTGGGATTACGGGTTTTTATCGAGTGTTCGCTCTAGATTCGCCATGTTTTGTGAGCGCAGAGACACCTCGAGCAGGATGTGGATTGTAGCCTGGATTACCGAGCCTCAAACGCATATTATATGCCACATGGATATAGCGTTTACGTCAGGTTAATACAGGCTTAAGCTTCACGCATTATCAACAGATTTGCTGTGTACATGCTTCAAGGATCCCTGTAACACTCGTTACTTCGTCTACAATATTTTCCGGTTACATGGTTTTAATCATATTTTTTGATACGTTTGGACGCCATAATTCTTGGTCGAATGTATCTACATTATTTCGCCATGTAACGTACTACCAGAAAAAGGCCTTGACATTTTCATATGAAGGTTTAATTTATAGTAGAGTTCTTTTGTATTAAAATTTAAAAAATCTTTTTTGAACAAAATTTTCTATTTTTTACAAAAAGTACGCACTGACTAGTTTTTACGGTAGACCGTAAAGCCGGTTAACCGGTCTTGACCGTAAGCGGTTTTATTAGCGAAAGAACAAAAAAAAAAAAGGTGCTCATGAACATAAAATATTTATAAATTATTTAAATATTTTTATACATATATTTATATATATTTATAACCAAAATTTGTGTTTCTTAATAAATATAAATTTTTGCTTAATATTTATGGAGTCATTTTGTAAAATTAAATGTTTAAAAAATTTTATAAAGAATACAGGGATTTTTGAATTTTTGAAGAAACTTAATAAATTTATTAAAAACTATATAATATAAAGCTTCTTCCTTCTCCTCTAAAGAAATACAAAATAGAGTAAGGGCCTTTCTATATTAAGTCATACCGATGACGTTTTGCAGATTTTTCCACTGACTTTTTTATAAGTGTATTAATATAAGTAATACAAATAATATATGAACATCCTTGCTTTAAGTACTTGCGGGAGGATTGTTTTCAAAATTTTTGGAAATTACAAATAAAGATTTGAATTAATCCTTACACAGCTAAGTTCTTGTTCCTTCTGTATAGTTTATTAAAATGTTGTATACTCGTGTTATTTTCCATTAAAATTAAACACAACCCCTTTTATGAATAATTTGTATTCGCTTAAAACATTAAGTACGGGTGGTATTGAAAAAATGACTCCCGTAATTGTACTCTTAAAAGATTACACAGTACAACAAAAAGAAAAAAATACATCGGAAATGCGACCCATATTATCCGATATATTTTAGGATGAACATCACGAATGTGAACACCAATTCTAAAGATTAGCTCTACTTTTTGAAATTTTCGTAAAATTACCTTTTTCCAAAAACCCTGTTTTTTCTTTAATTTTTGTTATGTATGTTTTTAACATAGATATTTTAAAATCATATTTTTTAAGATTTTTCACTTTTATTAACAAATTCTTTACTGGTATTGATTTGGAAATGTGCATTTAAATTAAGCTAAAGAAGTTAAAATTATTTTTTAATAAAAAAGCGAAATAATTCCCAAATGCAAATGTGGCAGCTAAATCGAACTTTTTGTAGAAATAAAACACATGCAGTTCTAGTGATTTCTTTTAACGATTTGCTGAACTTTTTATACCCTTCACCACAGGTGGAAGGGGATATATAAGTTTGTCATTCCGTTTGTAATTTCTGCAATATTGGTATTAGACCCTATAAAGTATATATATTCTGGGTCCTTATGAAGAGCGAAGTTGATTTAACGATGTCCGTCTGTGTGTTGAAATTGGTTTTCCGAATACCCGAGACATGATGAGGACTTGATTGTTATATATTTCTGTTACATGTGATCAATTTCTGTTTGCTATTAAAAATCATCCAGATCGGTTGATAAATGGCTGAGATATTAGCAAAAAACCAGGACTACCTCTAATTTTTTCCGTAAAATCCCTTTGTTTTTTATATGTATGTTGAATATTACGCATAACAAAACATCCATTTGTTGAAATTCTTTTCTTTCGCCTCTTCACTTTTTATACACAAACAACAAACCAATACAAATATTTGTTATTTAAATAAAAACCAAACAAATCCCTATTGAACGAAAACTGTTTATTTTTCTATTAACGATGATTTAACATGACCTTAATAGCTCAGTTGTCTAAACGGTATGTCACAAATACTTCTTTTTTAAGGCGCGGGTTCGATTCCTACACCCTTCAATTCAACTTTTTTTTTGTACAATTTTTTTTTATTTTCTTAAGACTTTTCTTGTTTATTTTTTGTGTGTTTTTTTTAATTTAATAATTAATTTAGATAAAATTTCATATTAATAATTAAATAATCCATTAATAGGCTAAAAACATCAAAACTTTTATAAAAACCCTCTGATACAAACAAAATACAAACGGTTTTATTTCTATTTTTTGCTCCGATTTAAAAGAATTTATAAAAAGATTTTTAAACCATTTTTTTCTCATATATTAAGAAAATTTTATACATAATTCCTTTTTGAGTGAAACTATTTTAGGTCATAACTGAAAATAATTTTTAAAAAGGCTTCTTAAGACTTTTTTTTTGTTATTTATTTTTAACAAAACAAATACGTCCAGCACAGTTGGCTTAACGATGTCGGTCAGCTTTTCTGTATAATTGGAGAACGGAAAGAGGAAAAGTTTCCAACTAAGGTGCAATCATCTTGGTTATCAATACACAACATCTGACCAAATGTGGGCGGGATCCTTGAATTGGGCGTGGCACAAAATAGATTAATTTATATCTTAAGAACGGTAAGACCGTAATTAAATACTCCATAAATGGGCTAAAAACATCAAAATTTTTATAAAAACTAAAATTGGATACGTCTTATATATCCAAAGATCGAAAATCTTTAGTAGAACATATTTGATGAAAGTAGTTATGAACAAAACATAAATTTTTTTAAATACCTATTTTCGGGAACCATAAATCTTCCCAAGTCCAAGTTTTATCACCAAACTAAATGGTAAATTTCCACTTAAAGATGTCCGTATATAAATCTGTCAATTCCATATATGTCCATATACAAACTTCACTATTTTCCCAACCATGGTGAAGGGTATATAAGATTCGGCATAGTCGAATTTAGCCGCTCTTACTTGTTTTTACTTTAAATTAAAGCAGAGAGTACGGGATTTTTTTATAAATTGAGTTTACCAAAGCCATGACATAAACTCTTGGTTGTTTTTAACAGTTCATTATTTTGTGCATAGTTTTTGTAAATTTGTTTGTTAAAAAATAAAAAGTAATATTGTTTGTAAAACGGATTCAACAACAACAACAATTGCAGTGTGCAGTATTATTTAAATAATAACTGTAATAAAATTAAAAAGCAAGCATTCATATGTTTGTCACAAACATATCATTCGGATATTAGAAAAAAATAATTACATTTCCGTGTTCTTTATACATTTTTTTTACAACAAACAGTCGATTTTAACATTTTTTTAATTTAATTTTTTTTCCGCCAATTTCTTTTTGCCAAAAACAGCTGATTTACATTTGGTTTGTCACGTCAAAATAGAACCCGCTCTAATGGAAATATTGTCAGATGGATCTTACATATGGGTTGTAAAACCCAATGCAATGTTTGAAAGGGTTCACACGACATGTAAAAATTTTACATTGTAAAAAGTGACAAGTCATATAACAAATACATGTCGTCTAAAAGTGGCTTAAAGGTAGAAATTAAAATTTTAGTCGACATTTTCGTTGTAGATTATTTTTTAACGAAATCCTGAAAAAAGTGAAATTTCAACTTTAAATACAAGTACAGGGTGGCGCAAAAATAACCTTCCGATGTTTTTTGGCTGTAATTTAAAAAAAAATGAAAAACTTTGATTCTTCTTGTGGATTATTTTTATTTGGTCTTTTAATTTTTTTTACATCAAGTCGAGAAAATGATGTCATGTAAATGGCCGCCGCCACAGTTGATTGTCATTTGAGCCTTTTTTATGGCATTTTCCATCACTTTGGCCAAAACTTCCGGCGATAGGTCCTCACATTCTTGACGGATATTGTCTTTAAGAGCTGCAAGAGTCTGAGGCTTGTTGACATAAACCCGCGACTTCAAAAAGCCCCACAAAAAGAAGTCTGGAGCGGTCAAATCAGGCGATCCTGCTGGCCAGTGCAAATCGCCAAAACGGGAGATTAGGCGCCCGGGAAATGCATCCTTCAGCATATCGGTTGTGGCACGTGCAGTGTGTGGCGTTGCACCGTCCTGTTGGAACCACATGTTTTCCAATCCCAATTCATCAAGTTGCGGCAAAAAGAACTCGTTGATCATTGCTCTGTAGCGCTCACCATTCACAGTAACCGTTTGGCCCGCGACGTCTTCGAAGAAAAAGGTCCGATGACTCCTCCAGCGAAAACAGCACACCATACAGTGACTTTGAGCGGGTGTAATGGCTCTTCGTGGGCTGAAATTCTAAGTCCACATTCGTGATCTGTGTCCCAAAGTCTATTAGACATTAAATTTACCTTAAAATGTTGTACTGTGTTATTTATATAATATAAATAAAGAACAACAATGTGTAAGTACTAGGGTGTCCAATTAAGCGACTTTTCATTTAAATCGATTTATCATTCAAATAATTATTCGATTTTTTTCTTATCCGTTTAACCGAATAAAATTTTAAAATTAATGGATTATTCGAAAAAAATTTCTGTTGTTTTAATAATTTTATTTTTAAAAGGAAACAAAAATAAGTTCAATAACACTTTAAAAATTTATTTGCATGAAAAATTTATTAATTTAGATCGTGTTTTGTAAGCATTCTTAGTTTTTCTGTCCCCTATCACATATTTAAATTTTACCCAAACATTTTATAAAGTTAAGTCTGGATTAGTCAGACGTACGTTTACGTCTATAATACATTAAGATTGTGTAACTTATCTAAAAACAACATGAGTTAAACGTTAATTTCAAATATATCTATACAGATATGCCATTCATCACAATAGTTTAATAAATGAGAATATTTTTGTACATATTCTTGCTTTTCATACGCGGTCACTGCATAAAAAATGTAAATGAAGAGAAAAATTCTGTTGAAGATCGATTTTTCATCTATGTTTATGTTGGCTTCTGAACCGCTTATATTTTAGCAAAGTTATTTAGTTCCCATTAAATACTAAGTTGTTCAATTCACAACGGGTATTGTATCCGTTGTATCTGTTGTATCGTGTATTACTCCACGATACTTTAAATTGTTGTTTGTAATTTACTCTTGAAAATCTGATTAAACTTTACAACTGCATTTGCTGTGTTTTTTTAAACGTATCATAACATACCATTCTCAAGTGAATGCCATTTTTTCACTTTCACCTTTATTTTTCATTTCCTTTTTTATTTTGTTTCTATAAATTTATAAATATTTTTATTCTTTACTTTTTGACGTTTACAACATTAAGATACAGATTACTGTTCACAACAAAATATTTGTATAGTGTATTTCAATACAACATACAAAATACAACACCGGTTGTGAATTGCCCAAGCGTAATTCTTTGTTTTACATTTTAAACTGCATTTTAAAAACTTCGAATCTTAAGGCCGTATGACACTAGCTGGTTTTAGTATTTTTACTAGATTTTTTTTGTAGAAGGAAACTGCATATGTTAGAAAAAAACAGAACCATCATTTAAAATGACAATCAACCACTGATAACAACTTTGAGAGGGTAAAAAGCGCAATAACTTATTCAAAAAACGTTGAAATGCATAATTTTTATTATATATAGTACCAAAAGCACCAAGTTGGCATCACTGCAAGTAACTTCAAGCAGTTTATGTCAAACTAATGTTGGAAATTTTCGGATTGAAAGTGAAATTGCCCCTTTTCTAATTTCTAATTTTTTAAAAATATGCTTGTGCTATTTACACATTCAAATTCCTCATTAGCATAGACTCGCGCTATTCTCCCAAGTAAAAGCCGTAAAAATGTAGTGTCATACGGGGTTTAAGTCTTTCGAGATATCCTTGAATATTATAATTGCTTTTGTGTTATATCAAACTTTAAAAAATCTTTAAAAAACATAATTTTAAAACCAATTTTAATTAATCGATTAATCGTATAAAATTATTCGTTCTTCTAAATTAGAGCATATTAAATTATTCGAACAATCATTTGACAAAATTGTTTGACTAATCGTATACCGATTAACCAATTGAATACCCTAGTAAGTACGTTAAGAATTGCCCTTGTACAGCACATTGTCAGAAAATTACTAACAGTGGCCATAACAACCAAATTTCCCAATGACTTAATATTAAAATATGTGTAATTATCGTTACAAATGTCAGAACAATTTTCTTTTAGATAAAAAAAACAATTTGTATGAATTAAACTACGCTTGAGCGTAAAAATTTTACCATGGGTTTTATTCTAAATTGTTTACTATAAGTTAAGTATTATAAATCTAAAAAACGAATTAAAACTATGATTACTTTCTGCCTTGGGTAACATATTTCTTTTTCAGCTATCAATCTTTTTCTTTTTGAGTTATGGCTTCCAATTCATAAATATATTTAAGTAAAATAGATTTTTTTTCGCAAATACGCTTAAGTGAATGCACACTTATCTGTAGTATGGTAAAGTGTATAATACAGATAAGTGTAATTTTTATTGTTGGGTTGTAAACTAATGCGAAGTCTACCGTAATTGCAACACTTTTGTCACTATAAAGAAACACATTCCTATGTATATGGGAATTTTGATAAAAAATAAGGGTTGTGACTGTTAGCAAAATGTGCATTGCCCCCATGGGCATTACGATCAATTATTGTTGAGATTATTTTCTTAGCGGTGTTAGAAAAACCTTAAAGTAGAAAACTAAGCCGGGTTGTACGGAAAACAATTTTTAGCGAAGCCAGTGTTAGAAATATCCCAAAGCCCTACCGCATCATAAGTCCGGCTACATTAAAAGATATTTTGTATCGAACCTGAACTGTTTTTTCTAAAATACTAAATATTATGCACACTATTCATTTACAAAGTTTTTTGGGAATTGTGAACAGAATTCTGGTCCTTATGTCCGAAAAATATTTAATAAAGTCCTACTAATACAACAGTACCCACTCATTATCCCTTCACTAGAAATTCATTACTCGATATTATTTTTGTTAGTAATAGAGATAAAGTCCTTCTCTATGACCAACTTACAGCATCTTGTTTTTCGAAACATGATCTAATATTTCTCACGTTCGATTTAAACTAAAACTATCAACTAATGCCATTACATATCATGATTTTAAACACATGGATCTTAACACCGTATCACTTGAGCTTTCCAATATTGACTGGGATTCGATTTATTATATGCCTTCAGTGGAAAGCCAACTATACTTTTTGGAACAAAATCTTGGAGAAGTCTTCATCAAATCTGTACCTGTGAAAACATCAATAAATAACTACAAGAAAAAAACATGGTTCAACACTGATATAAAAACTGCAATTGAACAGAGAGATTTGATATTCAGTCGCTGGAAACGTGGAAACTTGCAAAGCCATACGTGAAATTGGTATTGGAAAATCCAATCTAGTAGATTCATCGGAAACATTTACTAAACTTCCTAGTATTCCTTTAAATGAACATTTCTATAATCAAACTCATATGGTGAATGGAAATGAGTTCAATTTTGAACTTGTAAATCAATCAGATGTACGATCTAGCTGTATTGCTGTTAAATCAAATGCTGTAGGCTTTGACAAAATTGACCCAAAATTTTTAAAAACAGTCCTTCCTGTAATGCTACCTTATATAACATTCATATTTAACACAATTTTCCCTGGAAACTGGAAATATGCAAAAATAATACCTTCGCCGAAAGCAAATAATGAATATCGGCCAATCGCTATATTGCCATACTTGTCAAAAGTTTTTGAGAAGATATTACATCACCAAATATATGGCTATATTAATGATAATGGTCTTTTAACTAGCAGGCAATCAGGCTTTCTTCCAAAACATAGCTGCATAACTGCTCTTATTGATGTGTCTGAAGAATTACGTGAAAATTTGGATAAAGGCAACATTTCGTTTCTTGTACTCTTGGATCCTTCTAAGGCATTTGATACGGTTAACCACAATGTTCTTACTATGAAATTGAGAAAAATGTTTAACTTTTCATCGTCATCAACACGCTTAATTTCATCATACTTATCGGATCGTTTACAATCAGTATTTGCTAATAATAACAAATCGCGTCCGTTATCTGTTAGAAAAGAAGTACCACAAGGCTATATTCTTGGCCCTCTTCTATTTACCATCTATGTAAATGATTTAACTACCCAATTATCATACTGCAATATTCATATCTATGCTGATGACGTTCAAGTCTACATAAATTGTGATAAAATGGAATTAGAAGATTGTGTTTATAAAATTAATGAGGATGGGCAAATGCAAATGGTCTCTGCCTAAATCCATCTAAATCAAAATGCTTAATTATAACCAAGAAATCTATGAAAATAACTTCAGAACCAGAAATTATTCTCAACAATCAAAGAATTGAAATCGCAAATAAAGCAAAAATCTTGGTATAATATTTAATAATACTCTTACCTGGTCAGACCATATAAATGCTACTGCTGGAAAAATCTACTCTATGTTGCGAACCTTATGGAAAACACAATATTTCACGCCACTTAAAATTCGCTTAATTTTAGCAAAAACTTATTTAATGCCAACTCTCTTATACGGATGCGAAATTTTTGCTAAAACGGATACTACAGCTATAGTAAGCTAAATGTTGCCTACAATGCTGTCGTAAAATATGTTAATGAATTGGGGAAATACGACCGTGTATTATTAGTCACGAAAAACCTGTACCGTGTTATGTTTGCTGATATGTTAAAGATTCGAACTCTAATTCTACTCCACAAAGTTATATATACGCATGAACCTCCATATCTTTATTACAGGCTTATGTTTTCCCAATCACTTAGGAATTATAATTTGACTCCAATTAGACATCGAACTACAAAATCTGAATATAATTTTTACATCCATTCAATAGGTCTTTGGAACTCTCTACCTCCAAACATACAAATTATAAGCAATGCCATGCATTTTAAAAGATACCTCTTTGACTTTTTTAGTTTTTCATAAATATTTTAAAATTAATGTTATTAAATTAAAGTTAATTAAATTTTTGTGTAATTTATTTTTTTTTCTATTTCACATTTTAATTGTTTTATAACCATATTTCAATTTATATTTTATTTAAATTGTTTTTTATATACTGTTTAAAGTTAATTATATTCTAAAATATTTAAACATTATTCCTCATTTCCATTATTAATTATAAGATTATAAGTCTTGCTGTATAGGAAATCAAAATAAATAAATAAATTAAAAATTAAAATTCTAATTTATTTGCAATATACTGTAAATATGGTGGGTATGGCATTTTAATATAAATCAAAAGAAGATTTAACTAAAGTTCCAAAATATGTATTTTTGTATCGTACAAGCAAAAACTTGTGTAAGAATATAGAAGTCAACTTTGTATTTTTATACCCTCCACCATATATGGTGAGGGTATATATCAGTTTGTCATTCCGTTTGTAATATGTCGAAATATAGGTTTAAGACCCCATAAAGTATATATATTCGTGATCCTTGTGCAATTTTAAGTCGATTTAGCGATGTCCGTCTGTCTGTCCGTCTGTCTGTCTGTTGAAATGGCGAAGACGCAAGCGGGGGTGCCTATTTTTACCCAGATTATTGAACATCCTCCCGAGCAGTTTGGTATTTAAAATGAGCGAAATCGGTTTAGCGGTTTAAAAGTTATGAGTGATAATGTGAAGGTACCTCTAAATTTTCCATACAAATTTGTACAATTTTTCTGTATCTATTTTTATTTTCTGTTAAGTAAAAATGTTATTAAGTCTTCTTCTTGTTCGATTACATTTATTGTCTTACATACTATGAGAATAAATAATATTCTTAGAGTTATATGTGTGTTACTGTAATAACTAAGTTAACGTAAAAAGCAACATTGTTAAAGTCGCTAACAGAGCAGACCTCTGTAAATAACATTACTAAAACTAAATAAATGTTATTTAAAACTAAATAACAAAAGTTCTGTTACATAAATTGACCAAACATATTCATATTACAGTTCATGCAAAATTTAGTATATACGTATATCATCTTCAGCCCCTATGATTGCTGGAGGCTGGGCTCATATAGAATGAGGTAAGGTCCAGAGGAGCTGGATTGTCGTTAATACGTCCATTAATGGTGTTTTTCTCGTTTTCGTATATTTGGCTGACAAGCAAATTATCATGTAGCTCAAGTTTTTCAACAAATCTGGCTTGCAACGACATGGCGTACCTACAGAAGGGTAGAACATCGGCATTTTCATAGACGTAACTATTTAAAAATCGTTTTATGAAATTTTCATAATCTTTTCCGATGCATTTTCTTAGGATTTTCCATTTAAAATATCTCCAATTCTTTGGCTACTATGATTGGGTTTTTCTGTTAAGCTTTGTTGGTTTTTTGTTTCATTCCATAAAATGTATTTTTTGTTTTTGTAACCAAAGACATTTATATCTAAAGAAAGAGCAAAATACATAATTGCTTTAGTGCCGCTACTTTTGAATAGGTAGCGCTGAATTAACCAAAACAATATCGTGCTCCATGGCTAGGTCCAAAGAAATTGACAAATAAAGAAAGAGCAAAATGCATAATTGCTTTAGTGCCGCAACTTTTGACTAGGTGGCACCGCATGGCGATATAGCCTTGGATTAGGCTTCCAATTAATTTATTTACCAAAAATATTAAATTAACTACAAACGTCAAATTATAATGCATTAAGATGTTACTAGTAGACTTATTACATAATTTTAAAGTCAAATTCTCAAATGTTTAACGTAATAAAATATTATTTTTTTTTATTCCATTTGTATTTTTGAGAAATGCATATTTATGTTAATGTTTTCTTTCATAAAAAATACACATGAATAAAGTGCAATATTGTGCTCTTAAACATCTAAATGAATATTGATTTAAAAAATTAAGGTATAATATGCACATAAAACATATATTTTTCATAGTTTTTGGCAAATATTCATTTATGTTACGAAGAAAATAGAAAATCAATAATACTCTACTGCATATTGTAGCACAATATGGCTAATGGAGACTATCTCTGCAGCAAAATATGCCTAATGGAGAGAATGCACCTTTTGATGGGCCATCTATTGACAAATAGTTACAACTCATGTTCTTTCTTTAACAAATTAATTTCTTTGATGTATTCTCTCCATTAGACAAACACACTTAAATTTTTTAAAGAAAGAATATTCGTTGCAAATATTTGTCAATGCGTGGCGCATCAGAAAGTACATTCTCTCCATTAGGCATATTCAGCTGCAGAGCTAGTCCCCATTAGCCCGAACAAAATTGAGTATTTGAAAAAAACTATGCTTTAAAATGTTTTTTTTTTTTTGTTGTGCAGTCCATGGTTAAAAAAACTAGTGAAAATGTAAATGTGCCTCTAAGTTGCCCATACAAATTTAGTACATTTCATAGTAGCGACTGGTACATAACATATTTTCTCATATTTTTTTCACCAGTCGCTTAGCAGTAAATATTTTGTATTCACCTCAAACATTTTTTCACCACTAAAATTTTTTTCCACAACAAAAAATTTTTTCACCTCAAAAATTTTTTTTCACCTCTAAATTTTTTTTCTTCCAAAAAAGTTCTTTTCACATTAAAAAAAATTTTTCACCTCAAAAATTTTTTTCACCTACATAATTTTACTTCAAAAAATTTTTTATATTATTTGTATCAAAAACAGTAGAGAACATCTTTTTAGGATATTGGTGGAGGGTATTCAAAGATTCGGCACAGCCGAATTTAGCCCTTTTTTACTTGTTTTATATAGAGTTAATAGAAATTGTATAAGTCAATTATAAAACACCGCAGTCGAACTATAAATTACATATATCATTTATTTTGTATAATAACAAAGTTCCATTTGTTGATTATAAATAACACGCTGCTACAAAAAAAATGCAAGAACTTGTGAAATGACCTTGTGTAGGTTGTAGGTCTAGCTAAGTGTATTATATAACCGGTTTTATAAGTTGCAATATACCCTCAAAATTTCGAGATATGGGGAAGAGTATTTTTTTTTTTGGACTGGTGCAATAAAACTTTTCTAACTCAGTAATTTTTTAACCGATTTCGAAACGGTCAACGGCATTAATTAGAAATAAACGTACTCTTTCCAAATATATATACTTCCCGTATACTATTTATATAAATGTGTAGAGATTTTTCCAATATATTTTTCATTTTTTTTTTTTTAATCTTTTTCATTTTCTACGAATCTTCTTTTAAAACAACAATGATTTCAAAGTCAGTCTCTTTCTGAGTAAAACAAGCTTTTATTCGTGTAAATCGGTTAAAAAATGACAATGTTATAGTACTTTTTCTAATCATATTAGAATTCCTTAAACAATTTTTTTTATTTTTGTTAACGAATCGCCATTAAAGCCCAATTAAATAACGGTATTACTAAAAATTCCTCAGAACCTACAGATTTTTCTATAGAAAAAAAGTCCTAAAATTCTAATGGTTATAGTTCTCAGAATCAATGTGGTTTTCTATAGAAAAGAAGTCATCAGAAACAAAAGGTTTTTAGACTTTGACGGATCTAAGAATATTCTTAAAAATGTATTTTTTTGTGAGTGGAACTAAAAAATATATTTTTTTTTATGAAATAAGTGAGATTTAATAAAATACATCGAAACTCCACAAAAAACAAAAAAGTTTACAAAGATTTTATATAAAAATGTAAATAGTTATTGTTATTACCTGTTTAACTAAGTTTTTATGTATAACTTGCCGAATAACTTTTAAAGTTGTGTAGGTAACTTACGCGCCGCTTTTTGTTTTACACTTTTTATTTTTTGCGTGCAGTGTTACATTATTGTTTTCTTCTTGTTTGTCGTCGTTCTTTATTAATAAAAATTGTATTGTATTCCAAGTGGTATGGTGGCAAATTAGTAATCTAATGTAAAATATTAAAAAAAAGTTGCACGTCGTTGATAAGAATTTTGTAAAAATGCTGCTACATTAAACTAGAAGAGGGTTAAATTCACATTAAATTTACCATGGGGTTTATCAAGTGTATTTTTGAAGTATTTAAAATTGTTTATAAGAGCTCTTAAGGACTCCACTTGACGTACCAACAACAATAACAAGAAACTTAAAACCCCATATTGATAATATTAGGGTAACCCTTAGATATTGTTGATATCGATACAAATAAAAACAATATAATACAATTTTTGTTTAAGTAAAAATTTCATTTATAGGTCAGATCATATTTGAAAAAGAATGAAAAGATAACTTGTATTGTCCCTAAACTGACTCTAATCGTACTATGGTGTAGACTCGTACCATATTTAGACCGGTAACAACAACAAAAATATAATGGTATATGTTGGAGAAGAAAAATCTTTCAAAAACATAGTCCCTCGCTACGGGCTTGGTTGTTGGATATATAATAAACCGTC